>JAODXP020000031.1:28061745-28066745 GCA_027497455.2 Sardinella longiceps
TGTGTGTGTGTGTCCTAAATATCATTAGACAACTGGTATTCGGCCAGATACGGTATTCGTCCACCCCCGTTTTTCAAAACAAGGGGGTAGTTAGTAGAGCTTAGATCGGGCCCAAAAATTTGAGCCCGACCCTACCGAAGACCGATCATTTTCTACCCAAGCCCGGCCCGACCCGAGAAATAATATGTGATAATGAGCCCGAGACCGATTTAAACCCGACATGTTAAATAGGCCTAATAATGGCCTACTTTTGTAACTGCATGTTCAGCAACAATTCCGGATTGATTTACGGACATTTGTTCAGCATATTCTTGAAGCATATTGCCTGTTGACAAGGCTTCATGTCTGTGTTGAGGTCCACGTCTTTCTGTCATACCTTGCGCTGAGACACAGCTGCAATGCGCACCTCTCATCTCATTCACTGAGATACACTGTAAAAAGTAAAACATTGCACTTGTTCAACCAATGTATATTTTTTCATTTCATAAACCTACAATTATTAGATTGTTCAGTGAAACTGCATTTCGCAATTTTATGAGTCACTCAATCTATTTTCTTAGACTGATATAATATAAAATTCTAACTCAACAATGAAACTGAAATTTTACATTGGCTCAAAGGACTTTTTCACGACTATGCCGGATTTGCGCATGTGCACGGAACCTTCGAGAAGAATGTTAACGTCTTGTCTGGTGTGTTAGCTTCATCAACCATCTCTGGCTTCTGGTTGTGGTCCACTGAACAAAACTCGTCAATAAGGTAAGGAAGGAATGAAAAAAAAGCATATGTAGCACAGTCACGCTTTTTGTATTGGTATGTACTGTAATTTTAAAAAGGTGACCAGTTGAGACTCTTTTTGCTACCGTTTCCTAAAGGCTAACGGCAGTGACAGCTAACATGTGCAAGGCTAACACAACTTAGCTATCGATAACTAGCTTACAGGGGAGACTACCTACTGTATGAGGCAGTTAAATACTTAAATATCTATCTCTATAACATTACTGAAATGTGTCAACTCACTACACTTCGAAACCATATGCGTAGGCTAGTCAGCTAGCGTTAATTTTGACATTTGGCCATGTTAATGATAGCATGCTATCATTGACATAGCCAGTTTACAGCAAGCCAAGGAAAACCACTCAATTTACTCGAAGGTGCCTCATGCCCAAATGTGAGGGATAATTTAGTTGAAATCTCAAATCTATGTTGATACTGTCTACCAAATTAATTATAATGTTGTTCAGGATATTATTGTGAAACTTTCTAATGGACAAAGAATAGGTGTGGCTACTTTATCCTGTACAAGTTTTAATGTAATGCTTCTAATACTTAGGTGCAATTTACTGGT
Source organism: Sardinella longiceps (assembly GCA_027497455.2). Taxonomy (NCBI): domain Eukaryota; kingdom Metazoa; phylum Chordata; class Actinopteri; order Clupeiformes; family Clupeidae; genus Sardinella; species Sardinella longiceps. The sequence continues at coordinate 28,063,094 of JAODXP020000031.1, forward strand.
GGATGTAATGTATTTCATGAATGTAATGTCTTGAAAAAAATCGATGCTATTCTCACGAATTTGTTTTATTTGATAGTGTAAATCCATGGAAGATACTAGATCTCTTGTGCTTACACCGACATAGGCAGCCACTAGGTGGCATCATTGCACCATTTTGTATCAGTAGGAGCGTGAATTTTGCTGTAGGCAATCTTTTCAATTTGTGAAGGAGGAAATGTTTAGGAAATTTAGAAATTTTGGAAACGTGAAAAAACGAAATCTGTTGATGATACTGTACATCCACTCTGTAAACTCATTGTGTATTCTACTACTTTAATTTTTTAGATCAGACGCAGAGTTCATCAGAGTTACAACAGTGCTTCTGGAGTCGACATTCCTGCACCAGCTAGACAGGCATTCAGCAACACTTGCTCTTGCGGCATTTTGCGGACCTTAGATGAGGTATGTACAACCGAACATGTCTTTTTCTCACAATTAACATCAGTGAGTAGAAATGCATGACACTATTGTAGTCACACAATAGGAATCTAAGATCAATCTAATATCCTCCAACAAGGAGCTCCCGAGACTAAAAGGACAAAGCAAATCTCGGACGTTGGGCAGATAGATCCATGGCTCAATGGGCTAGCCCTATAGCCAGGAGCTATGGTGAAGGAGATGCCCAGGGAAATGGGGAGAGGTGATGATGTGCTATTGCATGTGAGGAGTGGGTATGGTAATGAGTTGGGTACGAATAAAAGCATGTAATTATAATGACTGCATTTTGTACAGGTTGTGGACATCAATACAAGGCGAGAATGTGTTCTCAGATGTTTGGTCATCTACTTTGGTACAGATTCGCCATCTCATCAAGGACATTCAGGTAAATGCACTGCTTCCCATCAACGCATGCACATACTTGCATATGGCCTAGTACATCATTTCATAATTTCAGTCATTCAAGGTAATTAATTCTGTTAATTGTAACATATAGGTAATGGAAAACCCTAAATTAAGTATTTTCAAGAAGTATCTTACACGTAATACAACATTACAAGTATCTTACAATTAATATAGCATTAATATTAGTGTTAAAATTAAAATGACTAAAGTCAACCCTCTGTATTGTCTCTCCAGGATATGCCGATGGACAGGCACAGTGATTGACCCGTCTTCATCAGCGAGACCAGCACAAGGGTTCTCATAGAGGACACAGAGGTTCTCAGGAACATGGCTTCCACTGCAACTGGTGCTGTTCGCAACCTTGAATATCCAAAAGAACTGATATTCACTGTGGAACTTTTGAAGTCCTCATGGAACTTGACACAAGAAAAATGACTCCTAAAGTGCATCGGCTCTGCACTCTGCTGCGCAGTCAGTGGCTGACTTACAGACTCGTTCATTGCTTTGCACACACACACACATACAAACTCATGTTTGATGGCCAGTCCCATTTCGTGTAATGTGAAACATTCTTTCATACAGGTCTCCACTATTATCTGTAATGTAAAAATTCAGTTTGTTGTTCATTGGAAATGAGTAGATTGACTTTAGAGGTGGCATACTCCTTTACAGAATTGTATATGAAATGTATTAGAAAGTACAGGTCAATGTCATGTATTTTAAAGTACAGGGCAATCTTAACAGTGCCTTTCAACTGTATGAAATAAATATTTAAAAGAATGTTTGGTGTGATGTTTATTTTAATATTAAGATAATTAAAATTATTAGATTGTCAATTGCAAAGCCTTTTCTATCACTTGCAAAGATTTGATATTTCAGTTTGAATGAATCTGTTAATTTAGATTGAGCCAGTTGAAAAGTAATTTTTCAATTTAAGCCAATGTAAAATTATTAGTTTGTTAATTGCAAGCCTTTTCTATCACCTGCAAAGATTCAATATTTCAGTTTGAATAAAACTGTTAATTTAGATTGAGCCAGTTGAAAAGTAATTTTTCAATTTAAGCCAATGTAAAATTTTGAATTACACCAAACCCACAAAAGAGTTTGTGTGAAATGCTAAAAATCAGTTTGGACTAAATGATGTTTTTTAGATTAGGTCAATGTAAAATCTTTATTGTGAATTGCTGCCCTATTATTTTACATTGATCCAATGAATCACTTTTTACAGTGTAGGCTGCTCATTTATTCATTAGACTGTCATGCTGGTAAATCCACGAACAACAAAAACCTTAACCAGAAGTTTTCTGGTAATAGACGGAGGTTATAATGCGTTGAGTTTGACCAAAATGCTGCAACGTTTACCCGTATTGTATTCAGAAACACCGTAATTTCTCCAAATGTATCCACTTTCACTTTCGGTTCCCACACGAAAGAAGCATGATTTTACTGTCGAAAAACAAACTTGATGTTTCCTTATGCTTTCCACTGGACTGGGTTAATTTTATTTTATTTTTCCCCCATCACATTAGAAGCTTTATATTACGTTATATGACTGATGTAGCCGACAGAGCGCAACAGACAAGTGCTGCTCAACGCTGCACAGAGCTGTCCAAACATTTTATTTTTTTCTATTAATCACCTTTGGCTTAGATAACATTTTTTACTGAGTTACTTAACCATAATACATACTTGCACACACTATAGCATCATAGGCTAAATAAATAAAATAAAACAAAAAATATTCTATTTATGGAACATTGATCACGAGCCCGGCCCGGCCCGAGCCCGATAGAGTGACGGCAAATGTCAGCCCGAGCCCGGCCCAAGTTCGGGTAGGGCTCGGGCCGGGCTCGGGCTCGGGCAGAGAATCTAACCTCTAGTAGTTAGCAAGGTTTAAGGCAATGATAGTTTGTGTTTTGACATTTAGTTAAGCTTTGGCAGTTGGTTTTAGCCAAAATGATAAAATAATAGCTTCAGACAAATTTATTAGACATTGTTGCTATGACAATCTTGCTAACATGGTAACAAGTTTAATTTTGTATGGAAAGTGACTTCAAAATTGGCTCAAGACTTGTTAGTTGTCTTTACTTACTGAGCAGTGCTGTTAGCAATGATTTTCTCCGCACCCCGGCCGAAAATCGTCCAGAATTATTAGCACTTCCAAAAATGACATGGTGTTTTGTTTTCTTAAATATGCACCGTTATTTTCGGTGTTCACGGCAAAATTAGGTGTCAAATTAAAGCTAACAGTCTGGAGAAACTGACGTGATTGTTAACCAGGCGGTAGAAGTAAAATCAACAATGTTATGAGCTCTTTACCCTTAGGTGGCCGAATACCGTTTGTCCCTGCATACTATAGTGTCTGGTCATAACCATTCTTGTTGTCACCCAAGCAAAAACAAAGTACCACAAAATGGTTAAAGCCCTAAGGGTTTGTGTTTATATTGAGAAAAAAAAATATTCTAGTAATTTCCATAAATTCCATAAATCACAGTAATTAAAAATAGAAGAATAATGAACATCAACTTTGTTTTTTCTTTTTGTCTACTGGTTAACTTCTGTAGCATTTTTAAAAGTAAAAAGCTTCCTGTCTGGAGAGTGATAAGAAATGATAACATAAACTTAAGAAAATATGGAAAATAAAAGAAGATAAAAGGACATTAAAGTAAACTTGAAAAGTATTCAGACAGTCCAGATCTCCACCAAGGCAATAGGGTCTAATACAAACCAAAGCTAGCCCTGTTTCAACGCCATTCCAGCCTCTCAATCT
>JAODXP020000031.1:28074245-28081745 GCA_027497455.2 Sardinella longiceps
CAGTACTTGACTCCATTTAGTCGGATCAGAGACTGCAGCACACACACAAGCCTGATGGGCAGACGGCGGAAGGAAGGAAGTGATTGTGCATGTGTGTGTGTCAGTCTGTTTGCTGGTGTGTGTGTGTGTGTGTGTGTCTGTGGTCTGTTACCTCAAATCACCTCTGCTGTTTGTGTGCTGTTGTGTTAGCATGGAAATGGAGGATAAAGTGTCTTTCTACCTCCTGCCTAGTGCTACCCAACACCCCCCGCATAGACACACACACAGGCGCATACACACACGGACACATACTTATATATTAGACAGGCTGTGTGTGTGTGTTTGTGTAAAGACAGCGGCCAGACAGCGGGAGGTGTCCTAAGAACTTACCATTTCAAGGATAAAACACACACACACACACACACTTTCTTTATCTCTCTCTCTCACTCCTCCTCATTCTCTATGCCTCTGTCTCTCTTTCTCTCTCTCACACACACACACACACACACTGCTCTGAATGTCTGAATGGCAGCTATGAGGCTTCTCTCTCTCTCTCTCTCTCTCTCACACACACACACAGACCATCACAGATCACAACGAATATTTCTAACAGCCATTGCCTCAGGCAGTGCAGAAGATCAGAGAGAGAGAGAAAGAGAGAGATGGAGAGAGAAAGAAAAAAAAAGAAGAAAACTCCCATCAAATGCAGAAATGACAAGCAGCAACCAGCCATTTTGATGAAAGGACCAGGAATTAGCCAATGAGATTAGAGAGGGAACATAGCCAATGAGGTGAGAGAGGAAACTTATCCAATGAGAGTGGCACTGTAATATAGCCAGTCAGATAAAAGACAGGAAACAACAAATAGCTGAGATGAGAGCAACAGTAGGCTATAGCCAATCAGATGCAAGATCAAACACATAGCCAATAAGATTAAAGTAAGTCCGAATAGCCAATCTGATGAAAAATATCACAAATAGACATGAATCAGTCACAGAGATCTAAGAGAGCTGTTAAATGAGTTTACACATTCTTATTGGCAGTGAAACCTAACATACAGTTAACATGTGCGTGCACTCAAACACACACACACACACACACACTTACCCGATCCACAGTAACAAGAGTGCTAATAGCACAGAAACTAAATAATAAATAAATAAGTAACAGTCACACAACATTACCAGCTCATCCCCTCAGCAATCGCCTCATTGGGCCTGGAGAGCACACACTGATGACTTTTACATGCGTGCACACACACACACACACACACATTCCGAGTTTCACTTATGTGTGCAGTCAACAGTTCCTTTACAAAAAAAAACAACAACAAAAAAAAACATATTCTCTTAGTCTCTCTCTCTCACATGTGAACACACACACACACACACACACAGTAGAGAAGAAGCAGCCAAGGATTTGCCTCCTGCTTTTCTCTCACCCAACACCTCTCCCCTTCCATCTGTCTCTGTCCTGATCTGCTCCACCTGCCAGGGTGTGTGTGTGTGTGTGTGTGTGTGTGTGTGTGAGACAGAGAGAGAGTCCACTAGATGGGTCTGCACTGCCTCAGTCTGTGAATACATCGTGTGTGTGTGTGTGTGTGTGTGTGTGTGACAGATAGAGGGTCCGGTATATGGGTCTACACTGCCTCAGTCTGTGCGGATACATTGTGTGTGTGTTTGTGTGAGTGTGACAGAGAGAGAGAGTCCACTATATGGGTCTACACAGACTCAGTCTGTGTGGATACATAGTGTGTTAGTGTGTGTACTGTGTGTGTGTGTGTGTGTTTCTATGGCTTCTTTCATACCATTATTTCTTGAAATAGATAAATCACACATCTGCACACACACATGCATGTGTGAGAGTGTGTGTGTGCTGTACATTATAGTTCTGCTTCTGGATGTGTGTAATAGGAAGGTGACAGACTGAGGAGGAGAGAGAAAGGTCGAAAGGTTTGGTGTGTTTCGCCGTTTCATCATGTGGGTTGTAAGCGTGCACATCAGAGCCATGTCAGAATTAACCATGAAACTGACCCTCCAATGCTTCTGCCGATGGCTCTTTTGCTTTTTTAACATTTTAAAGGAGAAACTTGATGTGAAGCAATCCATAGCCCGGTTGTTCAAGGTCACTGAGTCATGCCGTCATGTCTTCTATTAAAGGAAAAATCTGGAGTGAATTCAAACATATCCCTGCCAAATGAGCCTGCTAAACGTACTAGTTAGTGAGTGGAACAAAATAATTTGGGATAGCCTGGACCGAACATGAACACAGAGACGAACAAGCACTTTATGGATCAATGGGACCTGACTATTAGAAACTGAAAGTAAGATCTGAGGTGCCTTTGACTCAATGTAACATGTTTCACGTTCGCGTCAGATCTATTCACCTTATTCCGCGGGTGAACATGGGGGCTGCCATGACGATTCTCATTCAACATCCGGTCTAGCAACGCATTGACTTAGCGCTGTGATATTTGGTGTTTTAACTGTCTAATATAAGTGGTCTTACTATGAAGTTGTGCTCACTATCCACCAATAAAGTTAGAACAGTTTGTCGCCAGATAGAAAATGATTTTTTCTGTGCCGAAGCAAAACCAATCACACCACTCTTTCCTCTGACGTATGTGACGCGAAGCAAAATGCAGGACTGAGAGCCGTTGGACCTGCTCAAAGTTGATTGGTTCTCGAGCAAGGGGGGGCAGTTCCCCAGTTTTGATTTGATTGTGAGGCCATGTGTCTTTTGTTTTGATCAGTGGCGTTTTAAAAATGACATGTTACAAAACGTTTCATACGTCACCCATAGGGATGAATGGGCACTGTTTTGTTACGTTACAAAATGTTACAACTGCTGAATTCGCCACAGGTCTCCACCCATGCAAGTCATGTGGATTACTCTGCCTGTTTTTGCTTTGGATTATTTTGGATTTTTGCCTTTGGACATTTGCGATCTGCCTCAGTTAACTTTGACAATCCTCTGTGCTTTGACCAACTGTTATCTTCTGTGCTTTTGAACTGGATTGCTGCCTTAAAGGAGAACTTCTGACTTGCTTACTACTTTAAAGGAGAGCTTTTGAAAAAACAAAACAAACGAAAAAAAAACGCTTCACCTCATCTGGTCTGCTTTTGGGTCTTGCCTGCTAGCCTAACACTGTGACAATATTGAATATGTCCCTTGCTAAATCAAACTGTTACAAACATCCCTTTGTCCTCCCCTCTGACATCTCTCTTTTAAATGCCAGGAAAAGGTAGCTACTGTACAGTTATTAAGTCTGCCCCAATGGGTTAGCGGCCGGTGCTAATTTTCCAGTCGCAGAAACGCTGTGTCTTCGGTACTGACATGTCTCGATTAGCTTGAGAAATAGAGCTTTTGTTGAAATTGACCAGTTATCCTTTAAACTTACTCCGGACTTATACTTTAAGCATTCATAAAGTTCCGTTCTTAGTTCTGTAACAGACCGCAAACGATAAATTGCCCAGAGTTGCCTCTCTCAAGTAACATCGCTTGGCACACCAACAAAAACAGCACAGTGGCCCATGACGTTAGCATTTGATTGATGGGTAGGCACCGAGTCGCATCAGAGCTCATTACATAAAGTTAATTGAAGTTTAAGGGCGCATTCACAACCGGACCCGAGTTTGTTTCGACCAAAGTTTTGGGTAAGGTCTGCTAGAATGCTGAAGCAGGTTGCTAAGTAAACATTCTAAAGAATCCCAAAGAATCTACTTTGATTTTGACTTTATTGTAAGCCTACTTTTCTTTGGTGCGTTTAACACTATAAATAATAACCTACCAAAATGTCTGAAAAGGGTACATTGTGGTCAGATGAAGAAATCCATTGTCTGCTCAGTGTATGGGGCGAAGAGAGGATCAAATCGGTAATGGAAAATACCCATAAAAATGCAGAAATTTTTTATGTCTTTAGCGTACGACTGACCGAGAGGGGGTTCGCTAGATCAAGCGAACAGTGTCGTGTGAAGGTTAAAATATTGAGATAGAAATATTTCAAGATCCGAGATTCGCTAAGGAAATCAGGGAGTTCGTCCAAAATCAAAGATGGTTTCATCTGGTACGATGACCTGGATGCCATTTTAGGGTCAAGGCCCACTAGTGAACCACTGCATGTCATCGAGTCGTGTCAGCCATCCACACAGGAGGACACCACCTCTGCCCTTCCAGTCTCTGCTGAGTCAAAAGTTCACTGTGCCTCTGAGGAGCTCGTGGACGAAGACATAGCAAGTAAGTAACCAACTTACCAACTTAACCAACCAAGGAGAAGAACAATTTCAGGTAAGGCACAGACTTTATATTTACTCTTCTACACACTCTGTTAGTGCACTTGCAGAGCTAGCGACACTTGGTTTTTGGTGTAGGGTCCCTGTACTTTCCACTACAAAAGTTTCATTTTGTTTGGAGCTTTCTAATGGTTTAAAAACTAGCATTTTGACTCGAGAAAACAACATGCCCCTATCTCTGCTGCGCTAGCTGCTTTCGGCTAAAATAGCAAAACACGAACTTTCTCAAAACACATCTGACTCAACGTATGCACTCCCTTTGAATTTCGAACAGCATAGACCTAACTCGAACGCGAAACACTTTACATTCAGTCAATGTAACCTCAGATCTTACTTTCAGTTTCCAACAGTCAGGTCCCATTGCTTCAGTTTAAAGTGTCTGTTTGCTTCTGAGTTCAGTCTGTGCTGTACCAAATTATTTTGCTCCACTCGCTAACTAACGCATTTAGCAAGCTCTTTCAACAGGGCTATGCTTGAATTTACTCCAGTATTTTCCTTTCAAGGAGAATGCCGGTGTGATAAGGACCGCAAGTATATTGCAACATCATAAAAAGTTCAAACGTTTGCCAGGTAGCAGAATGTTGATATGTTCATGCAGACCAGAGAAGACGCTTGATAGTTGTAGCTTCCAGGGGCATATTTCTAGGTGGTAAGTAGCTAACTGTACAATTGCAAGTTTCAATGCCTTGATTTAAATGTTGGAACTGTCATTAAACTATTGATGAAGTATGGGGCTACTTTGAGCCTGTTTTACGATTTATAACAGCGATTTGGCCACTTGCACCTTGCACTATGCACCCGGAAGTTACAACTGCTGTTTGCTAAGCGCTATTGAAAGACACCTCAATGATCGAATTTTGTGCATCGTAGACCAAGTTTGCGAAACGGCAGCTAACCCTAACTGACTGAGGCATGCCAGACATACAGACACACACACACCTGTCATAACCACCCCCTTTCCCCTCAGCACACACAGAATGGAGTGAAATGAGAATGGATATAAATAGCTCATATAGACTAATGAAAGGGTGAGAGTTATAAGTTAATATTCAGCATTTTTGGATTGTGTATTCCATATGACACCTGTCATGTTCACACACATACACACACACACACACACCTGTCATACACAAACACACAATTGCATGGCAGCGGAGAAACAATTTCCCAAGAGGGTAAAGTCAGCAAGTCAGCCAACTAATAGCATCCAGCATACTGATTACAACACACACACACGCACACAGCTTGTCCTCAGTAACAAGGTAATTCTTCTTTTGTGACATCCTCTCTGTTGTCTCCTTGTATCTGTCTGATACCCAGAAGCTGGTGATAAAACTCATCCATCAGGCACTGTTAACCTGCCGCAATTAACCCAGACACACACACACACACACACACACACACACACCTACACAGCATGCATCTGAAAAAGCAAGAAAGAGGGAGACAGATGTATGTCTACAGAGAAAGACTTACATAGTTTTTACACTTCATGAGTACAAAGAAAATATTTTTAATGTATTTCGCTTAGGGACAGTTGCTGGGAGGTGTCCCAATATTCCAATATAGGGGAAGAAAGGGCAAGAATGGACAAAATTCTCCATATTGCGACCATAAAGGGGCTGCCGATTGCCTACCCCTGGCGCACAAGCAGTTTTGTTTTTTAAAAGAAGTAAGCCCGTTTGGTTGGGGTACTATTTTCTCTTGAAAGTAGATCCACAAGTTGTATTGAAGTTACCATTCTAAAGAGCATTGATATGGAACGGTGATGAAACTTTTCTCTAGATCACAGGTGTCCCATTACAGGGGAATAATAGACACCTCAGACCCTCAGCCAATCAGAAAAACTGTATTTCATCTCTCCGAGTAATAGTACTGGAAAGATATGAATGCTTTTGTAATACAGCATATCATTTACCATGCGGAAAAAGAAAAAATAAAACTTTTATGAATTAGTATCAGAGAGAGATAGAAGAAAGTATAAATGTGTTATGTCCTGATCCACAGTATTAGAGGAGGTGGATGAGAAAAGGATGAAGAATAATAAGGAGGAAAGAGAAGAGGAAGAACAAAAGAGTAAAGGAAGGCAGAGGAGAGAGAGATGGAAGAATAGGAGAATAGAAGTCTCGGTTGAGGATAAATATTTCATTACTGTGAACAAATGTCTCTTCCCCAGTCTGCCTGGAGATTGTGTGAGTGTTTGTGTGTGTGTGTGTTTGAATGTTTGAATGTGTGTGTGTGTGGTCTGACAGTGAGGATCCTCTCGTCACCTCATACTGACGGAAGCCATTCAGCTCAACAGCAGAAAGACAGCAGGCTGACAAAACACTGTGACATCTCCAGGACGATGGGAGTGGGCTGTGTGTGTGTGTGTGTATTTGTTAGAAATCAGGCACACTCGCTTTGTGACAATGTAAAAAGGCTGCTGAATGAAATAGAAACATTCTGTTCAAGCTCTTAGGCGAGTGTGTTTGTGTGTGTGTGTGTGTATGCGCGTGTGTGTCAGTTAGAGATTGAGTGAAGAATTTCCTGTCTATGTAACCACAAAAACGCACAAGGCCTCTGTATTATAAAATATCATAGCACACCATACAGTATCAGACAGTGAAACCTAAGGTGGAGCTTACACACACACACACACACACTCACTCACAGAGCAAGACAGGTTCCTCCTGTGTCATTGGTGACTGAATGCTTGCTGGTGAGGATACATCAGTGTTCTATCAGGCTGACTGGTTCTGCAAGCTGATTGGCCAGAGCTGAGGGGTTTGGTTCCAAGCTCAATGCTGGGTAGGAAAAACAACATGAACGTCCTTCATTTCAACAGCCTTTAGAGTACACAAGACTAGGAAACAACACACACACACACACACACACACACACACACACACACACACACTAGATACTAAGACAGACACACACACACACCCCCTGAAACACAAACACACACATACCACGTAGACACACACACACACACACAACCGGAAACACATACAGACAGACACACACACACATTCCTCCGTCAGCAGTGATAGAATGCTTGCTGGTGAGGATACCTCAGTGTCCTGTGGCATTAGAGATCGATATGATGGAGTCAGGAACAAACTAACAACAAACAGACAAGGGGTAAATAACAAACACACAGAGAAAGAGATTAACTAGAGAGAAGATGCAGATCTGTCACTGTATGTCTGAATGTGTGTGTGTGTGTGTCACATGAAGATGGGCA
>JAODXP020000031.1:28086745-28090163 GCA_027497455.2 Sardinella longiceps
CACACACACACACACAAATCTTCTTACATACATACAATGCACAAACACACACACACACTAATCTTCATACATACATACATACATACAATGCACACGCACACACACACACACTTCCTCTGTGGTTGTGATTCTGCGGGTGTCTGGTATGTAAATGTGCAGTGCAGTGGGCAGCGCTCTCATTAGAGATAGCACTGATGGGAATTGAGGAGAAGCTTGTACTTGTCAGCAGTGGACGCTATCCGCTGATAAATAGCCCCAATTAGCGCTAACCTTCACGCTCTGACCTGCCACGTAACACATACACACACACACACACACACACAAACGGACATACACACACACACAGTCAAACGGACATACACACACACAGATACACACACACACACACACAGGGGGCTTCATTAGCATGAGGAGCTGCTTGTGCTAACCATGAAGGCCCCTGCAAAGCCAGCGTGAATCAGACATAGGGGAACACATGACCAGAAACACACACACACACACACACAGATATGTATATACAAATCCACCCAACCATAAACATTCTTATGCAAAGAAAAATGTGTGAGGGAATCGACTGACCCACACAAACAACACACATACACACACGCGTGTCACGCACGCTTACTAACAATCAGAAAAACATGCAGACAGATGTAGATGCAAAAGCACACACAAGCAAGGGCAGAGGTCATATTACAGTATCACACAAACACACAGAGGTTGCATTGGCCATATGGCTGCACACACACACACACACACACACATAAACACATTGGCTTTGTGATGTTTGTTATGAATCACACAGCAACACAGTGTCTTCTTAAACATCTGTCTCTGTGCGTAAAAGCACTGTATGTTTGCTGGTGTGTGTGTGTGTGAGAGAGAGAGAAAGAGAGAGTGAATGTGTTGTTGTGTGAGTATGCTACCAGATGGCCTGTGCCGTAAGTCACTGCTATTTTCACTAGTTGTGAAAGCGTTGAGCTTATTTCCATTCTCTCGCTGCCACATAGTCAACCTTCTCCCCACACTCTAAGCACAGCATCACAGGTATAACACCCACACAACCATCTGCCTGCTACATCTAAAGCCCTACATGTTCAAGTCTTTTATTCAAACAGACATGCCACTCTGAGCTGCATTAGATACATATCATACAGACGTTTAAGCCGCATTTTTCTGATTCAATTCACCCTCACCTTCTGTTATGCTTTATTGCTGACAGTTATTTTGATAGCTTTTACAGTTATTGTGCTGTTAGATTGCCTGGCTACTGTATGTTATGAAAGCTTTGGGAGACTGAGGACCTAAGGAGATGTATGACCTTCTGGGGGTCATAGGAAGTGATACATCATCACTTTTGGCCCTAGGGCCATACACACACACACACACACACACACACACACACACAGAGAATCTCTCTCTCTCTCTCTCTCTCTCTCTCTCTCTCTCTCTCTCTCTCTCTCTCTCTCTCTTTTTTCACAGCATATGTACTCCACAGCAGTTCAATGACCCCTTAGAAAACACACACACACACACACACACACACACACACACACACACACACACACACACACACACACACACACACACACCTTTTAAAGGCAGTGCTATGTGGAGTGCAGTTGGGACCAAAAAACACCATTGAGCCACACACACACATGCACACACACACACAGATAAAAAAGCAGGGAATTTAGTTCTCCCCCAGTTTCCTGAAGTGCTCGGTGTCTAAACTAAAATGCCAGAACCTTTCCCCAGATGAAGATGAGTCTTCTCTATTGGACAGACGTTTGATCCAGTCTCAGATTGATGGAGTTGGATGGAGTCTCTCTCTGAATGAGAAAAAGGAGCAAAAATGACACTGATATCATTTTATGTTATTCTTCATTTGCTTTTCAAACCACAGACTGTGAAATAAATAAACAGTCTCTCTATCTCTCTCTCTCTCTCTCTCTCTCTCTCTCTCTCTCTCTCTCTCTCTCTCTCTCTCACACACACACACAGACACACACACACACACACACACACACCACATTGCACTCACCTCTCTGTCTCCTCTCACAAATAGACATAGACAGACAGATACACACACACACACATGCACAAACTCTCACACACACCCTTTTTTACGGAACTCCTTGTTTTCTCCCACAAATAGACAGACAGACAGATACACACACACACACACACACCCACACACACACACACACACACACACCCTTTTGCACACAACTGGCTGTCTTCTCTCACAAAAAGACACAGAAGGACAGATACACACACACACACACACACACACACACACACACACACACACACACACACACACACACACACACACACACTTTTGCACACAACTCCCTGTCTTCTCTCACAAAATAGACAGACATACACACACACACACACTTTTGCACACAACTGGCTGTCTTCTCTCACAAAAAGACACAGACAGACAGATACACACACACACACACACACACTATCAAACAACCACACACAATGCATGTTCAAAGCTGTCTGCAGTTCAGAGCACAAAGAGACTTTTAATCAAAACAAACAACTGGGGCTTCTAGTGTCACTGTGAATAATAATGCAATCATATACACACAGACAGAGAGGGGACAGATACGCACGCACACACACACACACACACATAGAGAGATGATACTCACACACACACACAAACGTGTGCACACACAAATGGAAACATACATACACATAGAGGGGACAGATACTCACACACACACAGACAGAGAGGGGACAGATACACTCTCTCTCTCTCACACACACACACACACACACAATACTTACTCTCACACACACACACACAGACGATACTCACACACACACATACACAAAGATGATACTCACACACGCACACAGACGATACTCACACACATACACACAGTTGATACTCTCTCTCTCACACACACACACACACACACAACCGTGTGCACACACAAATGGAAGCATACATAGACACGGATACACAAACACACACACACTGAGATTCTGCTACTGGCAGGAGTGTGTGTGTGTCTTGAAGTGCAGATGGACAGAGCAAGACACACACACATACACACACACACACACAAACAGGCTCCGCCCCTCAAAGCTGTAAAGCGTGAGTATCTGATTGGCTGGAGTCTCTGTGGCAAATAAACATCAAGAAGAGGCCAGAGTGCACTCCGTCACCCAGGAGACAGGCTTCACACTCATCTCTCTCTCTCTCTCTCTCTCTCTCTCTCTCTCTCTCTCTCTCTCTCTCTCTCTCTCTCTCTCTCCTGTGAGTTCAAAGGAAGTATACTTTATTTTTTTCTTTCAAGAATCATAATACTGATCCTGGACTCCCCTTCTTTGTGTGTGTGTGTGTGTGAGAGAGAGAGAGAGAGAGAGTGTGTGTGTGAGAGAGAGAGAGACT
>JAODXP020000031.1:28090263-28132733 GCA_027497455.2 Sardinella longiceps
TTACTTCGTTCAGTTACGTATTACTGGGTTAAACCTCTCATTGTCCGTTCTCTACAGCACCTCTCTTTCTTCCTTTTGACTTTAGAAGACGTTGTTCAATAAACATGGCATTTTGTTTTGCACCATCTTGGAGGAAGCTTGAGAGTTCTTTTGCAACCTTCTCAGATGCAACCTGGCCACTAGCAATGTTAATCAATTCCTATGAAGTACTGTCAAAAGGATTCTGCCTCTGCTCCACAGCCTTCATTATCTTTAGTATATCTCTTTCATCCCTATCCATTCTGGATGTTCCATGTTCCTCATGTGCTTTCGGGCTCTTTGAATCCGTTTCACAGAGCCCTGTCATAGCATCAACATATGCTGTGGTCACATGCCTTGTCATGAGCCATCGTGTCAGAGCTCCCTTTCTTAGCGTGAACCCAACCACTCCACCCTGACTCTTGCCCTCTCGATTTATTGTTTGCTCCAGAGCCTGGTCTGTGGCCACACAGTTGAAGGTTCGATTCTCAGACCTGCGAACTACAAATCCTCCTTGCTGCATGAATGTGTATGCCTCTGGTTGCTCTTGTTCAAGAGCTTTCATCTCAGCAATGTAAACAGGCATGTACTTAGCATAATTGGTCCTACCAGCAGCTCTGAACCAAGGCAAGACTTCACACATGCAATTCAAATGAAGCTGAAAGTCAGCTTCACGCTCTGAACGAAGGATCCTTAACAACAGGTCAGCTCCATTTATGAATGTCAACCAGTATGCAAAGGTTGCTGATTGCTTGATTCCTTCATTTGAGAACATCTGGATTTTGTGCTGGATCGGATGCAGTTCAGCCTCTACCTCATCAATGAGCTGTTGAGCAGTGGCTTTATTGTTGCCATGGAAAGCATGTTGTAGATCTCTTATGAGTTGCTCTTGCACTTCTGTCATTGCACATTGGCCTTGTTTTTCAAACCATGATTGCATGGCCCTCTAGAAGAGCCTGAACAGGGCCTCAGAGGCAAGCTTTATGCTCCTTACTCCTCTTGACAGCTGCTTTCCCTGGAGCAACTGTCGAGCTGTTCCCTCAGCATATACATCTGACTCTGTCAGTATGTCAAAGAGTCCTCCATCGCCATAGAGCTTGCCAATACTTGCTAGGTAAGCCATTGTAACATGCATTCCTCCCAGTCTCAAGGTGATCTTTTTGTGTAGAAGTGGTGGTTTGCTCCACAAAATCTGTTGACCTTTACTGTAAATTGCGAGGTCTGCAGTCACAAGAATGTGGCTTTGTCCCAGTTCACCAGCAAGCTGCACCAGTCGTATCATAGTGGTATAAATGGTTGACAATTCTGTGGGTGATTCTCTTATGAACGGCATGTAGAGTACACTGGCCACTGAACAAGCACTGTCTGATGTGAAGGCATTGAATGCAGACCATGAAGGAATATGCTGCTGAGTCTCCATAACATTGCGGGCCAGCTTCCATACAAGGTCTCTGTCTTCAGCTGATTTAGAGACTGTTTGATTTGAGTGTAGTATCTCTGGTTTGGGAACTTCAGGTGGTTCAGGTCGTTTTGTAGATTTGACGTATCTGTAATCACAATTATAATGAGGGAAGTTGAAGATAAAATGGATTAAGTATGAAAAAGGAACTCTAAACTATTCATATATTAAATTCTTTCTATCTATTAATGTTTATCAACTCCTGTGGCTAAGTGTGTGCCATAACATGAAATCAGATTACAGAGAAATTAAAATATAGAGCCTACCTGTGAATTATATCTCCATTCATGTTAAATGTGTTTAAGGTGGTGAGGGACCTCTCTCGAACTCGTGGTAGACATTTATCTGTAGTGGAGACATGACCTCTTCGGAACACTACAGAAGCCATAGCATGGGTTGTACACTTTCCATCCAGGGTGTCTTCATGTTGATCGAAATTGTCAATGGCTGCGTCAACAATTCCATGTTCAGCAACTCCAGTGAGGCCATTTGGGATGTAGACACTACTCTCTGTCCTTGACATCTGGTCTGCTGCCACAGATGTGAGAAAGTGTCTAACCTCTGTATAGGAAACACAATGCCCCATTGCACTGAGTTCATCGATGAGTGTCTTACTGCCAAACTCATGATGTATCAAAATGGCAAGTCCCAGTGTGATTGGCGTAGGGATGTGACAGCTCTGTGCAATGAGATCATGACAGATTGCGATCACACACAGATTGTCCTTCGAAGCTGGGTCGTCATCACATGTTTGGCAATCTCTGTGGGCATTTGAATCGACACACCAGTTCACAAAGTCATACAAGCTGTTGGGTACATACTTGCTGCAGTGGAGTCTTGATAGACGATCAGTGCTCACATATGATTGATGATCATGCTCAACCTGCCCCATGCTTTTCCTCAATATGTCTGCAGCCCTGTGTAATATTTGGATTTCAGAAAGACTTGAAAGTGGAAGTGCAGCACCACAGTCTTCTGAAACAGCACTTTCTGTGAGTTGAGCTGCTTCTCTCAGTGCATGACCTACAGACATACTCTCTGAGCACACCAGATCTGACTTTCCAGGACGTGGAACAAATACCAACCTATCCTTGTAATGTCTTATCAGCTTTTCCTTTAGTTTCCAGGATCTGTATTTCTTGTGTTGGACCATGGTCTCTTCTTTTCCAGACATTGTCTCCAGTATGTCATCATGGCTCTCAGTCAAAGACATTAAAGTCGCAACTTTCATATGTTTAGACAATATTGTTTTGTCAATGTCTTCAGTGAGCTTAATGAATGCTTCATCATAGACATTGGTCTGCTTTTCTGATTCTTTTTTCGTCTAGCAGCCGCTATATTCCGTTCAGAAATGTAGTGTGCAAGGCAACCTCTATGGTATTTGGCATCATATGCAAAGAGATCGGGGCATGAAAGCATCCGAAGATGTACATCTTCATCAAGCCTTTCTGATGCAGCATGGAGGACCTTGTCCCTAGTGCTCGCTCCTGTACCAGTCGAAATGGCTGTCAGAGGTTCTGGTCTAGTACTGGCCTTACCACATATGAAACAGTCTCTCCGTATCTTAAATGATGTTGTATCAGCCCTACTCAGTCTTGGTGCAGATGTGCCTCCACTCTCAACATTCACAACTTGGTGCTCACTGACTTTTGCCCTTGGCTTACTGCAATAGTTTGCTCTACATGATACATGATACGATACTTTTACTTTGTAGGAAAGTATGTCATCTGTATATGGAGCCAGATTATTATGTACATCATCATGCCTCTGTTGAGCCACAGCAAGTATGTGTCGGAGGCCTTCTACTGTAGGGTTTTGGACATAGGGATTTTTTTTCTGGCCTTTTCCCAAAAGTCTCCCACAAATGATACACAGATTTGGATCCAATGAATGTAACACATTCTCCATAACTCAAAAGACTAGTAAGAAAGGAAGAATTATATACATTTCAGAATTATACACCTAATAGAATGTTGAATACATGCAATATGACCTTGACAACAGAAAGAAATGAATACAATTTGAAGCAGGCAGCTTCTATAGCTAGCTTATTTACCTACTTCAATTAGGCTATATCAGGCTCATTTGTTTTTACAATATATAATATTTAGAATGACTTACCTGTCACAATAAGAAGATATCACTGAATACTGTGATGTTATTAGGTAGAGATGGATGCTACCAAAGGCCTAACTGTAGCCACTGTAGACCACAGCCATCTTATCAAATCTATCTTCTCTAATAAATCTATAAGCAGTGCTGCCTCTACTGCCCCTACTGGTGTGGATTACAAAAAAGCCATTTCTGTCAGTTTCCATCCATTCAGTGGTTTTCACAGGAACTGTAAGTAACTTACAAAGCAGTATAATTATATGATAAACATTAATCTTTAATGGGCTTCAGACTGGAGACTTGATTATGTCAGTGGTTGTGTTTCTTTCATTAGGTACGCCTCATACATTTAGGGATACAGCACCCAGACTATGCATGCTACACTGACATATTTAGTATTGCTATATTCAGCACAACCCCACCTTTCAATCAAGCCATCATACATGTTTCTATGACCATCACTGACAAAGTAACTACAAATTGAATGAAAGCATTTTGCATTGATTTTATTTTTTTCTATGTCCGCTTATTTTAGATATGTATTCCTAGGTCTCTAAATGCCACATACTTCAAGATATTCACATCCAAGTTGTTCTACTATGTCAAGCAACATCTTGACTATACTCATGTCAAATTTCTAAGCTCTCTGAGCTTGTGTTACTTCTCTACAGCAATTTATGTATCTTATGTCCCATACGGACAGGCCATATTTTAGGTCTTTTTTTAGATTTGGGGTGTATTAAAACATCTATCAATTTAACAGTCTTTGCAGCAAAATATTTTTGTCCAAGAATCCATTTCATGTATGGGAGACCTTAAAGATGAGGAAAAACATAGTTGGCATTTGTTCTACCATGGGTAGGGGTATCTCAACATTTTGGGGCCATTGTCACTAGCCTACTAATTCAGCAGCTGTCTGCAACTTGCCTAGACAGACATATAATACAAACAAGTATAGAATGTATCGATCACAAAGGAAGATAAGGTGCCCAATAGAATATGAACATCAAGGTGCACAGACATGCATAATGTTACTTTAGTGTTTGCCTATGTTTAGTTCAACCTCTACTGTACTAACGTTACTACTTGTTAATGCAGTCTCATATGGGTCTCGGTTGTATTTCCTATAATGTATATTCCCTAAAATGCATGGTTTAGGGAAATGAGTTCAGTTGATAGCTTCACAGATAAACACTATAACCTGGCAAGATTGAGATTTACCCTCGTTGGAGCTAGGTGTTATTGCATCTCTGTGGACTGTATGCTAAGTTCCACAGTAACGTTAACGTTAAGGTCTCAACTTTATTCAGGACTCCGTCGTGTCATTTTTGTGTGCCACAAGAGACTGTGAGTAAGCAACAACGTACACTGGGCATTCTGCTAGCAAACTAGTTAATCAAGCATTCAACTGGTGAAAATAACGTTAACATTAAGGAAATAGAGACACACGACAATAGAAACATAATTCACTACCTAATGATGGATGTCCTTAGAGCCTACAAACTACCTAAATGTAGGGAGGGAGATTTATGCAGAGTAGCCTATAACGTTCGTTTGTTAATGACTTTGCATGTTAAACAAAAAACAGAGTAAGGGAATCAAAGAGTGCAGTGCAATGTAGGTAACTCACGTTACGTGTTTGCCGATAAATCACACATAACTGAACTCTTTTAACTTGTCATTCTAATACTGTGTGTGGTGGGGTGTTTTATGTTGTTTTTGCTTACCTGTGGTCGTTGTCTACTTTTTTCGTCGGACTCGGGGGGACCACCTTCCATTCCAACATCCTTCCATTCCGACATCCTTCCATTACGACATCAACCATTTCAACATTTTTCATACCGCCATTCCGACAGCATAATGAAGCACGTCCCTATTTGAGGGCATTATCTTTCATCGGTTTAAGCAAAGGAAAAAGTGCGCCCGCTCTGAGATAAGTGCCCCTCCCCTCTGCTCTCGCCTAAGCTGTGGCCGCTGTCAAAGTTGCCACAATTTTTTACCTACATGCTTTGGGCATTCTCCCGTGTCTTGATCACTGTGCTCAATTCTGGAAGGGTGTCTTAATGTTTGTTGTGGGTTTGTCGTGGATATAGTCTATTCTCTCAAGTGTGGAAGCAGGCTCAGACTGGTAATCTGTGCGATCTGATGAGCCGGTCCACTTTTGGGCAGGTGGCATCTAGGCTAATAATTTTTTTCGCAAATGCAACGATTTCAAATTATTTATTTCTGTAGTCATAGGCTATTTTCAGCGGCACATGAATAGCCCTGCAGCCCGTTATAATACAGTTACATAGGCTACAGATGTTTTGGGCTGGGACTGTATGAGCCATTACGCCGAGTCTACTGGTGAAAAATTCAAGTCGGGGACAAGCCTGTCACTCACGTCCTAGTTTAGGTCTAGCCTATTACATCTTTTGACGACATATATATTAAATATACCTTCATTGTTTGTTTATGACTGTTAATGAAACAACCGGCGGAGTTTCGCACCATGCCTATTCTTTCTCTTGTCTCTTGTCAGCGTTATGCAGAAAGCAGATTTAGATAGCCTGCATTGAGATTGGATGAATATCCTATTTTCTTTTTGCAAACCCATGTGTCAATTCAAGGCAACTAGATTACAAAGTAGCTAATAGTAACCAGCAAACGTTTATTTCAGTGGGCAAAGCAATGTAATGTTCCCAGTTTGTGTATGGGCTGCATGGTGCAACCGATCTGTTACTCTGTTTTGCCCATCCCATTATCGATGGGATTTCCATGATTTTTCTAAATATAGGATATAGGCCATAACATATTAATATGCACAGGGCCAGACATTCATTTTTTCTTTGGGCAATATATAAATTAGAACCATTCATGGTGCTTTTTTATTCTTTTATTTTAGCGCAAAGCGGTTTCACAGTGCCTATATATGTCCAACTAATTGACTGGTCATAATAGCAAAATGTTGTCTTTGGATGTATTTGCTGACTCATATTGTTAACAAACCACCATAGGCTACTAGTGGTCCGCAAGAGGTAGGCTATGTCCAATAACGCACTATCCAAAGCAAAAGCTGGAGACGTCTTCTGCGCAAAATCTCTCATAGGCTACTTGACTTTTGCTTTTCGTTAGGTAGACAGTCTACTCTATATCCTAGACTACCACGATCAGACTGGATATCCATAAACTTTGATTTGGGGAATAATAGTTGTATTAAACCTTTGGGACTTTGTGTTTGTTTTTCTGTTGATTTACCCGGTTTAAACCGAGTACAAATGCCAATGCCATTATCACGAAGGGTTTGCCTAGGAGCGACAAAGTCTTGGGACTATATTCAGGCGAAAGCACAGGCAAAGCACCGCTGATAGGCGTAAAGTCATCACAGCACCTGAAAGGGCTAACGCTGCGCTTCTGGATACGGAGAAGCACAGGTCTGAAAGAAAAACACTTTTGGTCACTTATCCAACACAGGTGAATATGGTAAGAGACTAAATTTCGTTTTGGGGTGGCCTATTCCTTTAACTCCTGTATCTAAATATTCAAATATCATTTTGCATCATAGAAACATGATATAAAATATATTACTTACTGCTGCATCTGAAAAAATAGGATTATCAGCCACAGAAAATTGTTTCCCCATAACCGCAAATTACACGCTTGGTGGTGATGGCTAAGAGTTCTAAATAGACACACACGTGAAGTATGTCAAAGCCCAAAAAAATCTCAAATGACACCTTTTAGAATACATATTCACAATAATTAGTCAAATATTATATTTGGTTGTAGTTTAGAGGATTTTAACTAGCTGTTTCATTCGTCCCACCTACTGTTTCATCTGTCCCTGCCGGAGGGACGGATGAAACAAAATGCCGGCGTCATCTTTTGCGCAAATTATTTTAGAACGGTTTCGTCTAGGATCGTAAACTCAACTGCATTCAATAGAGGACAGATGTGGTTTGCTAGTGACAAAACATTAGATGTCAGTCTTGTACAACCTTTTAGTAAATTACGTTCAAGTAAAAACTGTTTCATTCGTCCCTGCTCTCCCCTAATGCCATGTCGTTTCTTGAGAGGTCTTCTCCTCATATCTCACCCATATGAGACCTTTCCTTCACATTTCCGCTACATTTTTCATTCTTGTAACCTGTTGGAAACCTCAGATATCATTTGAAGACTATGGGAGAATTCCTTTATCGGTAATGCTGAGTAAAACCCAACAATGTAGACATTAGCGTCGAACAGGGTCTTTCCATGGAAGCAGCCATGTCATATACCAGCTACCCTATTGGTTCAGCATGATCACGCGTTGAGCCGTGCCACCACAAAGTAAAATTACGCCATGAAGCACTAGTTTTGTATAAAATGCCTCGTCGTGAACATTGAGAGACATTGTGATTCATGGACTCTTAGATGCAAGCTAACTATGACTCATTCTTTTTATGGACTGAAGTTCGTGCGGTTGACCAGGGTCGGAGCGAGATTCAATTTCTGAAGGACTTTTCGGGGTTCACCTCCCGGCCTAAGAATAACAAACGCGTTCCTATCCTGTAGGACTACATAAATTTGAGACATTGCTCTAAACTGTGTGCTGATTGGCTAAACTGTAGAATAACCGAGGGAAAGGCAGCTAGGGGGCTTGGACCAGACTACGTACGGAGATAAAATGTTTAGCGGAGAGACGTAGGATGGCATCGCCAGGCTAGTCGCACGAGGGAACCGGGCGAAATGCATAGAGCAGGACATTCGGCCACGGATGGGCCAGAGCATCCATGCCCAGCGAAGCATTCTCGTCCCGTATGAGGAAGAACAGTTTGCAATGTGTGTTCTCTCTCGATGCAAATAAATCGACCTCCGCACTCGCGAAGCGTAACTATACATGCTCTATTATGCGAGGGTGCGCTCTCCAGCGGAGATCTTTCTGCCTCTGCAGCCTTTCATTTATAAAACGAATTTATAAAAATCCTATCAATAATGTATGTTAGTTTACGGGTGTATGTGGTGCTTTAATCATAATAATATTTTTGATAGCATTATAATTCATAATTTTTTTTTCAACAGTATTTTTTCCTCCACCTCTGGATATTTCAAGTGACCCCCATGAAAATTTCAGGCGACCCCAGTGTTGAAAACTCCTGTGCTATGGGAACATTTTCTGCCTTTATGCTTTCAGTGAAAAAGTGGTTAGTGGTGTCCATTGATGCTCCAAAACAATTGTTGTAGCGAAATACACACATTTCTGTCACGTTTCATGTGGTATTTAGAACATTCTTGAAATACTTTTCAATATCATCATTATCATCTTCACATTATCAGACATGCAAATCAGTGAATGCCAATCAGAACACACACACACACAAAATTTTACCTCACAATCACAGCTGCAGCCTTTGAGTAAAATGTGTGGTCTCTGTCCCAAATATAAGGCTCCTTACTGGTCATGTACTGTACACAATGGTGCAAAGTAAACGGTTCTCAAGAGTGAAGAGTGTACAAAAGAATTGTGTGTGTTATGTATGTCTGAGTGTGTGTGTCATTTGCTTTGAGCGTTCGTTGTGTGTGTGTGTGTACACACTCAGTGTGTGTATGAAAGTTCTAGCTGCTCCCAACTTCTCTTCACTGGTTGATGAATGTGCCACGCTCCGACTGATGGTTCAAACGTTTTATAACAGGAATTTTCTGTCTTACAAATGCTCAAGTCCACCGTGAACACTGAAATAAAATACACAGTGGCAAATACACATAAGTAAAACCGTCATGTTCCTATCTATGAATTGCTTAACTAAAACTTAATTTACACAAAAATATTGCACTCAAATGTCCATACCGTGTGCGCCTCCAACCATAAGGTTAGGAGTTCTTTCTTCATATTTCTGTCCTTCATCTTTGCATATACCGCTTGCACACACACTGTAAAAAATACAACTTGGCATTTGTTCTATTAAAAAAAGATTTTCAGTAGACAAAACTAAAATTCTTCATTTGGCCTAACGTTAGTGGGATAAGGCAAAACCTAACGCTATAGATTGAGTCACTGGATGTCAAGGAATTAAGCAATATGCCGATTAGGTGTGCTGTGAAAAACTGTGAAAGTAAACGCCGCAGATGGGAAACTAAAAGTTTTCATAAGTTTCCAGTGCAAGATCGTGAAAGGACTAATCTTTGGCTTGTTGCTGTTGGCTTGGACATCAAAACAGTCAAACAACTAACCTGACCAAGGTAATATTCCGCTGCTGCTGAGAAAGTAGTCCCTCAAAATGTAATGTTATCATGGCGATTCAAGGGTAGTTTTTCTTTTACAATGTTCTTTTAATCCCATACGGACGGACCTTTTGGCACAGAACATGAGCAATGGATTAACGACAATGAGAGTAACCTGTATGTGTGGCAAAAGCTGCAAGAACCTGAAAGGTCTGAAGATCCATCAGACGAAGATGGGCTGTACAAGGAGGAAGCAAGCTGAACAACGCACAGAGGCAGTGCTCAGCACGGCCCCTGGTGAGACGGAGGAGGAGCAGGACCAGGAGTCAACCCACAGTGTCCAGAACCTCCAAGCTCAGTGTGCCCCGCCCAACAATCCATCCGAACATCGCAGGGTCTTGTGGCCAGCGGCACACAAGGAGACTGAGTGGCGCCAGTTCGACGAAGATGTAGATGGCGCTTTGGAAGCATCATCAAAAGGGAGTGTGGACCAGCAGCTCCAAACGATGTGCACCTTCATCATCTGCATCGGTGCTGAGCGATTTGGTATCAAACAGCCAAAGGCCAAGACCACAGCTAGACCCAACAGACGAGAGAACAAGATCACCGCACTTAGGAGAGATTTGAAGGCCCTGAAACAAAGTTTCAAGAAGGCGAGCGAGGAAGAAAGGCCCATCTCCCTACGTCGTGCTGAGTGGCACAGGAGGAAGGGTAGAGAGAGGGCCCGCAAGCGCACTGCTTTCATAGCCAACCCTTTTGGGTTTACGAAGAGGCTGCTTGGGCAGAAGCGGAGTGGGACCCTCATGTGCCCAGAAGACGACATCAACCGCCATCTCTCTGAAACATCTCGACCGACAGAGGGAGGAAAACCTGGGCCCCTGCAGAGAGCTAATTTCACCACCACTACCATCCAGCCAATTCAACACCAAAGAGCCACGGTCAGGGCTGCACGGACCAGTGCAGCACCAGGGCCGAGTGGCGTGCCATACAAAGTGTACAAGCACTGCCCAAGACTTCTGCAGAGGCTGTGGAGAATCATCAGGGTAGTATGGCGAAGAGGCAGGGTAGCCTAGCAGTGGAGGCATGCTGAAGGTGTGTGGATACCATAGGAGGAAAACGCAAGTGACATCTCGCAGTTCCGTACCATCTCACTGCTCAGCGTAGAGGGCAAGATCTTCTTCAAGATCCTTGCTAATCGCATGACCGATTTCCTCCTGAGGAACTCCTACATTGACACCAGCGTGCAGAAGGGAGGAGTTTCTGGCTTCCCAGGCTGCATTGAACACACTGGAGTGGTCACCCAGCTGATCCGAAAGGCCAGAGGAGAACCGAGGAGATTTGTCAGTCATCTGGCTGGACCTGGCAAATGCCTACGGATCAATTCCCCACAAGCTGGTGACAAAAACCTTGACGATGCACCATGTTCCGCAGAAGATCACAGATCTCATACAGGACTGTTACAGTAGTTTTTGTATGAGATTCACATCTGGATCTACAACATCAGCATGGCACCGCCTAGAAAAGGCATCATCACTGGTTGCACCATATCAGTGACGCTGTTTGCCCTGGCGATGACCATGCTTGTCAAGGCCGCAGAAGTGGAGTGCAGAGGGCCTCTCTCCAGATCTGGAACTCGCCAACCGCCAATCAGAGCCTTTATGGATGACCTAACGGTCACAGCAACATCAGTGCCAGGGTGCCGCTGGCTCCTTAAAGGTCTGGAAAGGCTAACATCTTGGGCGAGAATGACATTCAAGCCAGCTAAATGCCGGTCCCTTTTGTTGAGGAAGGGGAGAGTCGAGGACAAATTCCGCTTCCACATGAACGGCCTCCAAATACCATCATTGACAGAGAAGCCAGTGAAGAGCTTGGGGAAGGCCATGCACGCAGAGCTGAAAACCTGGCTTGCAGCAGTGGACAGGTCAGGCCTCCCTGGGAAATTTAAAGCCTGGATATATCAGCATGGCATCCTGCCAAGGCTTTTGTGGCCACTGTTGATGTACCAGGTCCCAATAACAACGGTGGAGACCCTGGAAAGAAACATCAGCCAGTTCCTGCGCAGGTGGCTGGGCCTGCTGAAGAGCCTAAGCTGCATTGCCCTGTATGGGCACACCAACAAGCTCCAGCTCCCGTTCTCAGGCCTCACAGAGGAATTCAAAGTAACAAGAGCCAGGGAAGTGTTACTTTACAGAGATTCATCCGACACCAGAGTCTCCTCTGCAGGTACAGAGGTCAGGACTGGAAGGAAGTGGAGGGCACAGGAGGCAGTTCAGCTGGCAGAGGCGAGGTTGCGGCATGGTGTGCTAGTTGGGTCTGTGGCGGTTTTATTTGTAGTTTATTTGGCAGGGACAATGCAGTGCACATTATTACAAACATGACATGGCAGAGCCATGACAAAACTTGTAGATGTGAATACATATAAAGTTTATAGCCAGATGGCTAGTTTGCAACCCCAGTCCCTGGTCAGGCTATCTATTCTAATAAAATAATACATAATACAAAAATTATACAATTACATGTGATCATAAAACCTGCTTCCCATAGCATCCAGTAGGTTGGGCGAGCAGGACTCGGCTGCCATAAAACACCGCGCTATGACAGAGCGCAGGGAAGGGACAGACAGCAGATGATTCAGGGCGAGGTCCGAGCAGAGGTGGAAGAGGAGCGGCGCAGCAAAACGGTGGCAATGCGTCAGCAGGGAGCTTGGACCAACTGGGAGCATGCACTGACTCGGAAAATCACCTGGTCAGAACTTTGGAGGTCAGAACCAGCAAGACTCAAGTTCCTGATCCAGTCAGTGTACGACGTCCTACCGAGCCCTGCCAATCTGCATTGCTGGGGGCTAGCGGAAGCGCCATCCTGTCCTCTGTGCCCTGCAAGAGGGTCGCTGGAGCACATTTTGAGCTGCCGCCCAAAAGCACTGGGAGAGGGGAGGTACCGATGGCGCCATGACCAGGTGCTGAGGGCAGTAGCTGACACCATCTGTGCCGGAATCCAGCAAAGCAAGCACCAGCCCCTAGCAAGGCCACACATTGCTTTTGTCAGGGCCGGGGAGAAGCCTCAGTCACAGCCAAAGGTCCCAGCTGGTCTGCTATCCACAGCAGGTGACTGGCAGCTGAAGGTGGACCTGGGGAAGCAACTGAAGTTTCCAGAACACATCACCAGCACAACACTCAGGCCAGACATGGTCCTAACATCAGAGAGCTCAAAACAAGTGGTGCTACTGGAACTCACAGTCCCCTGGGAAGACCGGATTGAGGAGGCCTTTGAGCGGAAAAAGGCGAAGTATCTGGAACTGGTGGAGGACTGCAGGCGGATTGAGCCAATTGAGGTTGCCTGCACCGATCACTCAGGCTGCTTGGAGTCAGAGGTGCTCAGGAAAGGAAAGCCACCAGGAACATCTGTGAGGCAGCGGAGAAAGCCTCTAGGTGGCTGTGGGGGACGGACCATTGGTCCGACATACCATTAGTTCGACATCTCATTAGTCCGAAAATGAACCATTGAATAGAGATACCATTAGTCAGACATACCATTAGTCCGAAAAAACAGGCCCATTGGTCCGAAGTCCCATTAGTCCGACCATACACAGTAGAGATGGATGGATGACTTGTAATGAAAGACACAAAATTTGTGGAACAAAGGAGACGTCTTTTTGTAGCATCGTGTGTCTAAAGACAGGTGGAAATGTGCTGGCCTGTTGTAACAATCAAGGGGTTCTTTTGAATTACTAAATATGAATGCAATAAACAAATAATTCTGAGAATAAAGTACAAGGTAGGCTACAAATCTGTGTGTGTCTCTTAATTACAGGCTATGAAACGATGTCCCTTTCTTCAGTTTAACAGTAAAGGAGGATACACATGAAACAATAACCCAGGTCGCGCACAGCGGCGCTATTCACACACAATTAAATGTCCAAACAATCCCAGGCATTGCAATTCCCCCTTTCATTCAGTCCTGAAAATAAACCTAAAAGTCCAAACTAAACGAAAGATGTCCTGTATTTTGCCAGGACCACGCACAAGAGTCAATAATCCAATCCAGGAAAGCGAGAGGGCCGCTGCCGACAGAACTTTGTCTGTGATATAGCAAACCAAAAATATAATCCACAGAAAAAAAGGAAAAATGGGATTGCTGTCTCTCTGCTAGGTCAAGCAATATGAAAACAAATAAAAACAATACATCTCACCAAATCTGGTGAATGAGTCCACCCAGCAGTCCGCGAAGGAAAATACGTTTTCTCGTGAAAATACGTTTTCTCAGTAGTCTACATTGTTTTTAGTTTCAAACTCAGTAAACATATCCAAACACTCCTTGCCACAGCACTGAGTACGGGGTCATCCCTATGTTCCCCAGGTCCTATGTTCCCAGTTGCTTCCATGCAGCCGCACGGCAAGGCGCAGGTTGTTGCTGCTCCGTGCCCACACTTTGTGATGAGGGAAGGAGAGGGGGTGTCGCGAACTGAAGTTCTTTGAACAGAGGCGCAGTGCGGAGCCCAGTGCGATATAGTCACGTTTAATTGATTTAAATGATTTAATTGAGATACTTAAGTCTTGTATGTAACAGTAGCTGCTTGAGAAGACAGTGGCAATCAGCCTAATGACAGTTGTATGTTTGCAGTCAACTTGACTGAAGAGTCTGACACAGCAAAAGCACACACACAGGGATTAAGTAAAGCATTGACAGTCATGGCCGTATACAGCATTTTGAAATTACGAGGTCCTAAATGCGCGCACAGCGCGCCGAAAAGTTTTCAACATAAGAGATCTACTGAAATTTTTAATTCTTAAAAATGCAATGGTGGGAGCACATCATGATAGACTTTTTTCTGATGGAAACACAGAAATTATACCCACTGAAAGTCAATGAGACACAGCTCCTCCTTCCTTCCTAATAGGCTACATAACTGAGCAATGCTGAATATGCAGCTGTATCTTTTTAGCACAGAATTCTTTAGGCTATTTGTGATTTTGTGACAACAGTGTAACCTGCCACTGATTGTGTTTGGAAAAAATATCATTTACTTCAGTGAATGATTTAAATGCTCCAATGATTTAGTCTACAATAATGTGCTCCCACCACAGATTACAGTTTTAAAATTGTGTTCATTCCACAGGTTTCAATTCTCTGCAAATTATAGGTCTATATTATAATGTGTGATGATCTAGCAAGTTCAGCCTTTAACACTATAAAGACATACCTTGCCTAAATATAGGCGATATTTACACTGAAATTAAACCCTAAATGTTTTGCGGCACTAACACGCGCAAAGGGATTAATTAAGAATGTTAAACTTATTTTCGGCTCGAAAAATTAGGCGTCCTCTATTGTAGCTACGGCCATGTTGACAGTCCTTAATGTCTTCACTGCTGGGAAAAAAAAGGCTGCTGCAGAAGTGCGCTGGTTTAAGCAGTGAATAACACAATTACAAAATACCAGCGGTCTA
Organism: Sardinella longiceps; assembly: GCA_027497455.2. NCBI lineage: Eukaryota > Metazoa > Chordata > Actinopteri > Clupeiformes > Clupeidae > Sardinella > Sardinella longiceps. The sequence goes on from JAODXP020000031.1 coordinate 28,105,479, forward strand.
TTCGGCACTAATTCCTAAGTTTCACCACATTATAAATCAAACAAGGTTAATATCTTAACGAAAAAATCTACTGGAAACAACAAGCAGCCTAAACTTGGAGAAGTTGTAAGGATAAGGAAACGTCGGGTGGCCGCTGCAGAAAGCAGCCGCTTTTAAGAGTAGCCTAAATCAGCACAAAAACAAACAACCATGTCCAGGGCTGGACTGGGACCAAAAAGTGGCCCGGGCATTTTTGGTCATAGCGGCCCACCATGATACGCAGAGGCACGCGACAAACCAGAAGATATATGCAAACATTGTGTTATGTCAAGCACACAAAGTGCAGTACCTTTTGCCACAAGCCCCACTGCCTAAAGTCTTGTAATAATGTCACGTTGTTGAGCATTTGCACACTTTTAGGTCTATAATTTCCCCCCATACTGAATATCTATACTACCTACCACTCATTTGTTGTTCAGGCCTCTCAAGTTTTGAACTCCACTCGGAGTGAGATTTTTCTTTTTTGGCCTGGCGTAGATCTACAGTACAGTGTACATGTATGTACATGTATAAGAGACAGTAGTCTATGTAAATGCATGTATTTTAGGTGATTTAGAGACAGACAAGGTACTGTCACCCCGAAATAATGACCTCCAATGAATTCTGTGAAATGAAATGGACAAATGCACTGGCATCAGGAGGCTGTTTTGCAAGGGCTTAAAGACAGCACTGGAAAATATAAGAATTCTGCATTTCAGAAGTATTGAATCAGGTCCACCCTGTGGTTCTGTTCTATTTTTTTTTAATTAGGCCACTAATGATTAAGTAGTGATGATGCATCATTATTTACTATGTATCAATAAACATTCATATAGCCTAAATATTTCTTTAGACTAGGCTATTTTATGTTTTTATTTAATTAGACCTATTTCAATATGTCACTGTAAAAAAAACAGGCCTAGTTGTAGCCTATAATCTTTAAATATTGTTCATTATAGCTTTAACTGAAATCTTATCACTGAACCATTTGAAGAAGTACAGTATGTGCCTTTCTTTTATCTTGGCCTAGTGCTTTTACAGTAGGTTACACATTCTGTGCATATGACAAACTTTAAAAGTATTGCTACGTAAGGCAAATGCTTTAATTTGGGGTCTAATAGGCCTATTGTACCAGACCAAATTTAAGACAATGGCGTCACCAGCTGGGGGGGTATGCGATAACATTTTTTGCGCTGAAATAACATAAAATAAAATTCTGAACCATAAGATGACCTTCAAAGTTGGTATATTGTGAACAACACATTTAACACAACAACAATGAAGGCAGCAATTGTCAACTAATGACGAATATGGGATGCATTTGTGTACAGAAGATTTTTGAAAAATTTGTTTCCATTTCCTGCAATCTGGTGCATTTTAACAAGTTGCTAGATAGCTTCTCATAGCAATTAATTAAATGGTTTATCTAGGCCTAATGCATTGCACATTATTTGAATGCTCCATGAGGTCATATAGCAGCCTAGCTGAGTTGTATTGGGCAGTAGGTTGTATATTTCTTACAATTGAACCAAAATGTATTTAATTTCAGACTTTAATGGCATTTACTGCGGAATTCTCAGTTTGATGTGATGCACATAGTCTTTTATTCTTTTGGACCCTTTTTGGATAATAATGAGGAACATGCTGGGGACAGTCTGTCTTTGCAATTTGCTAAATTCCCCTATATTCATTCTAAATAGTTTAATTGAAATGTGTCTAAACCCTTGGAGGAAATGGGCTACAGTAGCCTACCTTGTGTTTCTGAATCAGTAGCCTAATTAGCACAGGGTATTTTTTGACCAACACATCAGTCATGGGATGCCTGTCTGAAATGACCATTTCAGCCTAATATTGGAGACTATACAAAAACAGCTGGTGTTATTGCTACCTCATTGTAGATCTATACATTGGTATGCCTTTGACTTCCACTGTTTTTGGAATGCATACGGAACTACAGTACTTTGAAATAATTAATTAATTTGAAGGATAATGCATTATCATAGCAACTAGTGACCACTATAGATGGGTTGCACTTGTGGCATTCTTTCAAATGATATATGTATGGCATTTGGGAGAGAAAAAATCTCCGAGTTATTAAATAAAAAAAAAAAATGATAGATTTTGAACTCATAAGTGCACGCGACCGCATCGCAATATTAAATGCGTTAGCTATTTTTATATCGCGAAGGGTCGGGTGGTGGGTAGTGGTAAGGGCAATTTTAAGGTTACCTGCTGTCATTCATGCACAATAATCTTTGGCATATGATCTCACGTGCTTTCATCTTTGTCTTTAGCTCTTTCTACCACGGACAGGTACTTTTTTGCCCTCTCAATCTTGCTCCAAACAGGCTACATGGGCGCACTCCTCAATTTGGGGTGAATTAAAACTGGGCAATAAAGTAGAGGGGAGGGCTATTTCTTACATTATTTTAAACTGCAAGAAGTTCAACGCGGTTATGATGAGCTTGTGGGTTTGCGCTTTTTTATACATTGATGTCTTGTGCATCTCTCACACGTGTATTGGAGAGGTGACACTATGAAACGTTTGTGTGTGTAACCTACAACATGTGAAAAGGAATTTTTCATAATTGTATAAACGAAGGCATATTTTGGTGTGTCAGCTCGAGGAAACTGTCATTAGCTCGTCTCACTAGCACACACACACACACACACAAGCCCCCCTGGCCCATGAAACGTTTGTATTCATTCTGCTTAAATTTCGGCTACTACTTCTCTTACCAGGCTCAGCTGACAGTAGCTATTCTGACCTCCTCAATCCCCTGGCTCACGTCTCTCTCCTCCACCTTCATATATCTACATGGATTGGTTCTCCTTCTGTATTGGGCCGTATAACATTACATTGTTGATCTGCCACGTTAGATAGAGACTGTGCCTCCCCGACAGTCTGTGCACTCCGAGGCTGCTTCTGATTTTAACAGACCTGCACCCACTGATATGCAGTCATTGTTGCACATCACAGGAACATAGGCTAACTGCATTATTACTATTCTTGCATATTGTTGCTTCAACTTTTAGACTTTGTTGCCCCCCATTACGTTTCTCTGCAGGGTTCGAGTTAGGTGGGAGCCAGTGGGAGCTGAGCTCCCATAGAGAGAGGTCTGGCTCCCATGAAAGCAGCAAACTCAAACATCTGTGGGGGCTCTGACAATACAATAGTATATAATATTTTACTGACAAATAAAGTTATCATACGCGGGGATCAAACCGAGGTATGGGAGGTGGAACCTTTTTATGGATTTGCGAGCGCGCTCGCGCTGGGAAGGCTTACAGGGGTGTTTTTGATAATCTTTTCTTTTTGTGTTATTGTCACAGGTGGACTTAGTCCTTCCTGGTTCCAAACACGTATTTGTCATTAGAGCCTTATTTGTGCAGATTTGATGTATTATTGTGTTTGCTGTGTGAACATTATTTTTACTGAATTGTGGTGGGTTTTTACTGTGTGATTTCAATGTGTGCATAATCTTTGTAGTGGATTTTACAGCCATTGTCTTTCTGCTCTATTTGACTGCTGCTTTTGGACCAACCTGGCAATCCACTTCCTGTTTCCCTAAAATGCCCATATTTGGAGTGCCCCTCTTCCCCCTGCCTTGTTGGCTTGACTGTTTGATTGGAACTTGTTGAGTTGCTCCGCCTATTTGTCCATATTTGGTCAGAACTTCCTGTGAAAGACTAATGAGTGAATGAGAACAGATTATTGCTTCTGCTTGACTGGTTATGGTTGCAATTAGTAGCTGATGACCTAATGACTGGCCACGCCCTGGTAACAGGGTATAAAAAGCCAGTCTTTGTGAGGAACTGGGAGCTGCTGGATCGAGAACATCCTTGCTGTCTGCCCGCTGCTGCCCTGCTTGATGTCTGCCGCCGCTGCTTGTACAACGCACTCAATTTTCTCCTTAAAGGGCCGTATTTGTTTGCTACCTGGGCGTGAGTGTTTTTTAGTGTTGACCAAGTGAGGCTTTTCTGAACCTTCAAAGCATTCAATCCAATTGCATTGAAAAAGGGTTCAATGGTTTGAAACTTCAGAACTCTATGAGGACATCTGCTGGTGGAAATACTGTACTGCTACATTTTTCACACTCGGTGGCATTCTGTTAAAGATGAATAGGGTATTTGAATGAATGGATAAGTATTAACATTCTACCTGCATCAATAAAATCTATTGCATTTCCCCTATGAAAATAATAAAATAATTTTCTCTGTGTGAGTCCTTGTTTGTTAATAATGAAAAGATATAAGCCTATGAATAAAGGAGTGCTTGACATTAATCCTTGCGTACATCTATTATTGTTTCCCCTGTCAAACAGACTAAATAGTGCATAACCTTTTAAGATGCATGCCACTAATACTAGTCTTTTGACCAAGTAACATGAACATTTTTGTGTTGGGCTGATTGGTGTTTTGCAGTGGGAAACACATGTTTGTGTGACAGTGGCCTTGTGATAAGGGATGAGGTGTTTGTGAACTGTGAACAGTGCAGACAGGATACTTATTTTTTATGATTGTGAAAGTGCTTTTAGTGGGAGGGACATGGAGCAGTGTAGCTTGTGAACAGAGTGGGATGCTTGTGAACGGTGGGTGGTGGGTGGTGGGTGGGGGGTGGGGGTGGGGGGGATCAAATATCATATTTATTCAAAAACAGGATTTTTCAACTGTTGAAGGATTGAGCCTGTTTCTTTTTTTACTAACAACTTCCCCAGCCTTGGAAAATACCCTCTCGCAAGGGACCGAGGAGGCAGGGATGCACAGCACATCTCTTGCCAATGTATAAAGGTTGGGGTAGGTTTGCTTTTGCTGTGCCCAGTATGTTAATGGGTTGTCCCCGCGTGGAACATTTGGCTCTGCCAGGTACCTCTGCACCTCCACTGTGGCACTCGCAGTAGCGCTTTTGCCCTCCTCTTCTCTGACACCTGGGTGTCTAGTAAATCCCAGAGGCCAGTCCCTGAAATAAAAAAAAACAGGCTTTACAAAAGCACATCAGAATAAGCATAACAATACTGACCATGAGCATACATGATTCATACCAGAGGATTCTGCAGCTGAGGAAACCTCAGGCTGTGCTGGTGATGGTGTGTCTAAGGTTGTGGAGCTTCGGACAAGCTCAGCACATTTTGCTGTTAGTCTTTTTACAGCATTTTCGGCATTTGCTGCACTACAAAATCCCATCCCTTTAAATCTGGGGTCCAGCAGAGTGGCCATGGAGTGCTGGCTTGCAGTCTCATAATGTATTAGTTTTTCACCCATGAGTTGCAGAAGGTTAGCACACAGCTTGCCTGCCATTTCCCCGTTGGCCTGCCTCTGCTTAGAAGCGATGGTGTGTCTCAGCATTCGAATAAGGGGGATGATTTTAGATCCCGACACCGTCTTCTCCGCCGAAAGTTCCACTGTCGCCTCTTTCAGTGGTGAGAGAATGTCCAGGCATTCAGATATGGTTTCGTATTCGATCGAGGTCAATGGAGCCATCTCTGTGTGCAAGGACACCAGAGCTGCACCAACTGGTTCCCTCTGTTCATGAATTCTAGACAACATGTCAAAGGTGCTATTCCACCTGGTTTCCACCTCCTGGATAAGTTTATGGGTGGGCACCCCCATCTCCTTTTGGAGACACAGCAGCCTCTCTCTGGCCAAGGTGCTGGTGCGAAAGTACCTAGCAATCTTCCTGGCCTTGCCCCTCATTTCTTCCAGGTGTCAGATCAATTGCCTTCTTCACCATCAGGGTTAGGGCATGGGCGATGCAGTGGCTATGTCTCACCCCAAGAATGTAGGTACATGCTAATATGTTTGAGGCACCATCTGTGACCAGGCACATGATTTTTGTTTTGAGTCCCACTCCTCCATTACTGCAGTCTTCACTGAGGCTATGTTGACTGCTGCATGTCTTTCCAGAAAGTGTCCAACAGTCAATAAAATTGAATTCAATTCGTCATTTTCATTAATAAAATGACATGTTATTGCGAGGTAAGCATCCATGTGAACAGAGGTCCACATGTCTGATGTGATGCTTACCCCGCTGGCCTTCTGAATGAGGGCCTTGGCCTTTTCCTTCTCTTTCTGGTATCTTGCCTCGACCATGGCCTTCAAAGCTTGCCTTGATGGCAGGACATACGATGGATCTAGGAGGCGTACAAAACTCCTGAATCCACAATCATCAACTATACTGAATGGCTGTGTGTCTTTAATAACCATGTCCACCAAGGCCTCATCGATTTGTTCCTTTCGGCTGCCTGCAACACAACAACAACAAAAAAAAGAAAAAATTAGAACAGTAGCCCTTATGGCTAGAAATGTAGTAATGTATTAAAACACACATGAATAGTGAAGACCATGCATTAACAAACAGTAACCATTCACCCTGGGAGCTTGCAGCAGCTCTGGCAGACTCATTCTCATGTTTAGCTCTAAAGTGTCTAACCATGGACGATGTATTATTGTTATAGGCCAGCTGTTTGTCACAAATTAGACACTGCACCTAAAATAAAAGAGATGATAGGATATGATTAATATTATTTTCATGAAAAAGCTCAACAGTCTTCCTATGATAACTACTTCAGAAAACCATATAGGCTCGTCAACATGACGTAATATTTAAGAAACATAATCCCCAGAGCACAGACTACTGCAGCGCAAACGGTTACCAGCGTCACAAGCCCTGTTTTCTGCGAGTGAATAAACTTTTAATCAGTTTCTAGAGGACCGGTAAAAGAACACAGCATGTGTTTGTACTACTTATATTAATCAGACACGCGCACACAACCACAGATCAGTTGCGGGCTGTGCGCAGTGATTCTTCGAAATTCTTGAAGCTTACAAACTCCGTAACACAAACCGCATAACAAGCCTACAACTACACGCGTTGTTGATGACACCAAAAGTCCCTGTAACATTTAAAGTGAGTACACCAGCAAACCCTTCAAATGCTTTCATTGTTGGACACGGAAATGCACTTGGCACATTAGCGCGCACAACGGACCACTGGTTATCTGTGCGTGCCGCATTTACCGTATGGATAGAGCGCATACAGTCTATTAAACTTTGTAATAGCCAACAGTTAAAATGCACTTGTTGAGATTGATGTGGAAAGGAAGAACATTAGCTTTGCCAATCATTTTTTGTCTAAAATACACAGTAACCTCTTAAAACGGAGATCCGCATTGACTGGGCGCGCACCCAAATACATTATTCCAAGTAGCATAATTAAAAAAGATGTCATGGCCTATTGTCAACCTTGTTGGGAGAAATCAAATTGAAATGCTCCCACATCTCTGAGCGCCCTCTTTTTGCAACAGGTTCCATGTTTTTGTCTTTGATAAACGACGAGTAAACTCTCCAGAATCTGAACACCTCAACAACCCACAAGTGCGCGCCCCGATTTCGGCGGCTTTAAAGGTTTGAACCAGTTTTCAAAGCAGTGACGTTTTGGTGGGGTGAATGATGCGCTCTACGTCACTGGTCACGTGACTGTCAATGACTGAACTAAGCGCCGTAGCAGTGTGTTCCCTCGCAGTAGTTCATATTTTCGACGGAAGCTTTGAACAGTTGGTGCCACAGGTAACATCCCTAGTGTTTTTGTCACTATTTTTCTCCTGTGGTGCCTAAGTGTTTGTGTTTCACTCCAAATCCAGAGGCCCAGGCTCCAGCCCCCTGTTGAACGTCGGTGTGTTCTACTCCACTCAACGCTCGCTACTGCAGCTTAAAGGGCCGTAACTAACTCTCTGCTTCCGAACGTCTGCTTGTGCCGTATGCTTTCTGTGGAGCATCTAGTCACTCTTGGGTTTCTCTCCAGCTTCCTGCTTGTTGTGTGGTCTCCGGAGTCGGCTCCGTCCTGAGGACTGTGGGACTACACGTGAACCTCTCAACGCTCGCTACTGCTGCCTGAAGGGCCGTAACTATACAGACTCAACCCAGTATTGTGTGTCTGTGCTCCCTGCTTCTGTGTTCTTAGAGTGCTCATGTCTGGTGTTTCCTTTTAGCCTCCGGCCAACCTGTTGTGTATCCCAGACTGCTCCTGAAGACTGCCCGGACCCCGTGCTTTCTTCCCACGCCTACTGCTGCTTGGAGAACCGTAACTACCGCTGCTGGTCTGACGACTACCGATGCCCCCGTGCCGAACGTGACCCCTTCCACTGCTCTGAAGGACTGTCTGTGAGGCGAGCAGGGGACGAGCAACTTTAGTTGAGCCTTTGGCTTAAAGAGACTATTGGACTATTCTCCTTTTAATGATTGCAGTCACTTTTATATGTTAATTTATAGGCTAAAATAAAATATATTGGTTTTGCATAAATTTGGCTGTCTGTTGGTTTTCTGCTGCTGGGACCTGACGTTGCTTATTCAAGTGTTGGCCACTAGGTGACATTATTGCCTGATTGGCATGCTGTTATTATGTTCTCTGATGATAAAGGGGTACTGTATGCTTGCGCAGTTGCAATGTATAGGTTGTAAACATAAGTCAATGTCTTAATTGATTGTAAACCATGATTTGGTTGTGACCGATAGTAGCCTAGTTACCGTGCGTAACAGTCGGGGTTCGCCTCTGATGCTAGAGGATCTAATGATGGTATGTTATATTGCCTAGTTTGTGGGCCTTGCCCCTGATTATTTTCAGTTTAATCAGTGTTTTGTTTGTTTAGTGTGTTTGTTAATTTGTTATGTTATGCACCCCGCCGGTGGCCTAATATAAAATAAAGAGAAAGACGTCTGCATTATTCCGTTTCCATGCCTTGAGTCTACCACCCGCCGGATACAATGCCACTGAAAATTTGGCCGCTTGCTCGTTTCGGTTTTAGCCTACTTCAATAAAGCCAAACATAGACCTAGTGTAGCTCCAGATAGTAAGATAATGCGCGGCTCTCCCTAGGTCAACCTCTCTCCTAGATATTGCTTTAACCAGGCTATTCCGATCATGCTGCGCATGATGTAAACTTTATTGAGGATTTCGTGCAAGTAGCATATTCACCGAAATTAATAAGTGTCAGTTCACCGTTGTGCATAACATTCAGCCAGAGGTCCGGGAGAGAGAGAGAGAGAGATAGAGAGAGACATTGTCAACTTTTCACATTGTAAGGTCAGTGCTTGCTCCCCATTACATTCAAAAGTCCGCAAAGCCTTTACTGAACTCCTGCGCCGTTGCGCAGACTGGAGAACGAAAAAAAAACATCTACATCCCCCCACGCAATTAATTCATGGGCTCCCACGAAGATGGAATCATAACTCGAACCCTGTTTCTCTGGCTCTGTCCATTTCGCCAGACAAACTTTCACTTCTCTCCAACTCAGTTCAGCTGAAGTGGCAGAAGAACTAGGCTACTTGGGTCAAGGGAGGGGCGGGCCGGGCCGGCCGGCGGAGGAGGGCTGAGAGATTTCATTGGATTAGCCCGATGTCCTTCAGGAATTTCTACCAATGGCCGCATTTTGTGATTCAAATACCGTCGCAGTCGAAAAAATATTAAAAAAAAATTTTTTTTCATGAAATTATGACGGCCCCGGCCCAAAAATATGCGTCGGCCCACCGGGCATTGCCCGGTATGCCCTATGGCCAGTCCATGCCTGACCATGTCCCAAAAGTTGAATGCACCAATTTCTCCAAAATCAAAGTATATGAATATCATGTCTGATCGCGGTAGCCTAGGCTATAGATTGGCTACCAAACGAAAAGGACAAGTCAAGTATGAGAGATTTTGAGCAAAAGACGTCTCCAGATTGGCCTTGGAGTTGCGCGTAATTGGACATAAACTTTACCACTATATCTTACTTGCGGACCACTATAGTATGGTTGGTTAGAACATTACACAGTCCCCCCAGGATTTCGCGGGCCTTTTTTGTGATTGTTGCGATCAAAAATGCTTGATTTCGCGGCAGGTTTTCTGAAAAGTTGCGGCAGAAGTTGCGCTGATTTTAGGCACTTTATTGCGAGAAAATTGCGGGGGCCAGGAAAAGTTGCGGAAAGTTGCGTTTTTTTTTTGTTTTTAATGTGTTTGATGATGGTAGGTGGTTATAGCTATGCAGTGAACGATGCCGTATTGCAACGGTTTTCTTTTATCTTGAGGTTGTTTACCATCTAGAACTGCAGAATGCACATCATGGATGGCTGATGGCAATTATGGTTTTAGTTATCAACCCTTTATGACTACATGCCATCCAAGTTCATCTCTAAACCAGAACAAAATATTATATTAAAAATATATCTCAAATAGTGATGAAAGTGCTGCTTTAAAGCAAAGAAGGAGGGAGTGGTTGTTGCATGTCATCATCTTCCACTTCACCATATTCATCACCATAACCTTGATCATATTGGACTTGATTGATTGCACTGAGTAGACTGTATTTAAGCATTAGTAAAACTGTGGTATACCTAATGTGAAGCCATTGCCAGGGAGTTAGCACTTTTTATATATTTAGAAGCTACAAGTGAAGTAGTTCCACAGCAAGAAGCAAGCCATGAGCTGTACTGTTTGTACAATAAATAACTTTTGTGTGGCAATTACTTGGCTGAAAGAAAAAAATCTGCTTAATTTTAATGCAAAAATATAAAAGCCATCTAATAAGCTTTGTACTTCACACAAGCCAAAACAGGATTTGTTATCTTAAAACATGGAAAAGATGCAGGCTAGCTTACACAAACTGAAAATGTTTTGCTGTTCTGAATTCTGATAGACCTAAAGAATGGGAATCAACTTAATGTGTGTTTAGTGTCCTGTGACAAAGGGGGCTCGGTGAAAATCAATTTTGTCGAATTCTTCGTGGAGATAGTTCTAGTGCAGCCTACATTAGCAATAACTCCCAACTCCGCTTGAATTCGTCATTTAGATAACTTGTGATTTTGGAATGCACACGCGCGCGCACACACATGGAGGGAGAGGGAGAAAGAGAGAGACGCGCGCAACGGAAGAGAGCTCATTCAGTCCAATGCGTAATTTAAAGTTGCCATTAACACTTGCCTCATAACATAAACGTAACGTAAATGGCAATAGCCTAAATGATCAAGAATATTGTGATTAGCAGCTGTTTTGCACAGCAAAACAAGGAGCAGGAAAAACTCTGCACCCGTTGATCTTTCACTCGCGAGTGATTGGTGATATTTCGAGAAACCTTCCAGGAAGTTGCGGGAAAGGTGCGGTGATTCCTCAAAATTGCATGGCCGCGATGAAGTGGCGGGGATTGGTTGAAGTTGCATTGAAGTTGCAAATCGCAACATCGCGAAATCCTGGAGGGTCTGATTACAGAACAAATAAATAAAATATAATAGTCTATTCATTCAACTGTCCAATCTCAAGCAGGCTATCCAAATCTGCTTTCTGCATAATGCAGGCAACAGAGAGATGGTGCGAAACTCCGAAGGTTGTATAGGCTACTGAATTGCTGAATTGCTGGTTGTATAGGCTACTGAATTGCTGAATTGCTTACGAATTGTAAGAATCCCGGCTATTTATTTAATATAATAAGCGCCTCAGGCTTAAAATGTTCACCTCTTACAATTACAATACCCCTAAGTCACCACTAGAGGGGGCGAGAGACCTAATTCTCCACTAACTATACTGTTACTCAGACCTGCAGTCTGCACCTACCAGTACCTACACTACCTACGAAATGTGCACTCGCAAGCATATCCCATGCAATTTCCGTGGTCATATACAAGGCGGGGAACATAGGACCCGTTTCTTCCAGGACAAACTCTGTGTGATCGATTTTGTTTAATTACCAATTATGAGTTTTGAAACATAACGGAATTCACACAGAGTGTCACGTCAGTCTAACAAAAACAATGACCGACGGAGTTTTTAGGAAATAGACCGCAGTCTGGATTTATTCAATGGTTAATTAAATAAAAGCATTAGCAGAGAGTGGGGTAGGGGATGCGTGCGTGGCAGTTGCACGGGCAACCAAGGTTCGCATTCCCTAAATTGCGACAATTATCTATCAGCCGTGGATGTGTTTTTTTTTTTGTGTGTGTGTGCAAATGAACATCAAACTGCTTCAGTCTAAAAACGTTCCTACTACAAAACCCATCACAAATTAGCATTCAAAATGAGGAGGAGACACACACAATATGCCCACACGCATTCAATCACACACAGAGGAGCGAGAACAGCTCAACACTGACAAGTAGCGTCAATATTTTGGTCATTAATTACTAGCCCCCTTACAAGCCATTCATGCATCTCTACATGTGTATTTTCGGACTAATGGGATGTCGGAACAATGGGCTTCTTTTTTTCAGACTAATGGTATGTCTGACTAATGGGATCTCTCCTCAATGGCTCATTTTCGGACTAATGGGATGTCGGACTTATGATACGGAACCGGCTTTGGATCAAGAGGGGCGACACATGGCTTAGTGTGCTGCTTGGACACAAGTCGGGGTCTGATCATCCCCGGCTGGGTCGCCCAGGTGAGGGTGTCTGATGATCCAAGACCCGAAACACCGTGTGACCAGTGCTTAATTTGTGCCGGAATATGCCGGAACAGGATCCCCCACCTCGTCATTTTGACCCCCCGCGTTCCGGGACTTGTTTTGGCTGATCCGCCACCTCTCGTGAATAATAATAATATCATGACAACGTTTTAAAATGTATAAAATGTATTGTACAAAATAAATTATAAGTCTAATATAATAAGTCTTCATACCTTCGAGTATTTATTAATTAAATTCAATGTTACTCGTCGCCGGGGATTTGTTGACAAACCACGCCTCAAGAGGAATAAAACTGAAAAAAAAGGAATATACTGGCAAATTGAGGAGGTCAGTGTGTCAGTGAGAGGGGCAAACGAATGTGTGTACTCGTGAATGGTTTTACAAAAATGTCGAAACGACAGATGAGTTTGATGTCCTTTTTTAAGAAAAAGCAAGAGGGAGATGAGTCAAAACGTAAAGCAACCGGCGATGGGGGCAGTAGCATCACACACACACACACATACGCGCGCGCGCGCATATGAAAACATATTACCTGTACCAAAAGTTAACACACTCAAAATATGGTTGTTTTCTTGAATGTTTGTACTTCATGTAGCGCTGGGTCTGGGTTTTTTTTTGTAATGCAATCTTATGGCATTTATAAAAGGGATGTTGTCTGAAATTGAGCCTGTTATGTGCCACAGTTGTAGAAGTGGCAATCCACTTGATGTTTTTTTGTGCGTTCCGGGACCTGAGTCATGTCGTCAGGGGGCCGCCTTCCATTCCGACATACCCCCACTCCGACATCCCTCCACTCCGACATCCCTCCATTACGACATCAACCATTCCAACATTTTTCATACCGCCATTCCGACATACCGCCATTCCGACATACCGCCATTCCGACAGCATACTGAAGCACGTCCGTATTTGGGGGCATTATCTTTTGTTGGCTTATTTTAAATGATGGGGGAAATACGCCCGCTCTGACATAAGCCCCCTCCCCTCTGCTTTTGCCTGAGCTATAGCCTCACTCGCCTAAGGTTGCCACAACTTTTACCTATATACTTTGGGCAGGCATTCTCCCTCTTCTCACAAGATTGATGTGTTCCAATGCTGGAAGTGTGTGTTAATGTTTGTTAGGTTTGTCGTGGATATAGGCTATCCTCTCATGTGTGGAAGCAGGCTCGGGCTTGTAATCTGTGCGATCTGATGAGCCGGTCCATTTTTGGGCCGGTGGCATCTAATTTCTTTTTATGCAAATGCAACTATTGTAAAGTATGCTATTTATTTCTGTACCCTAGGCTATTTTCAGCAGCCCATTAGTAGCCCTATATTGCCCCTTTATAATACGGTTACATCCAGAGGTTTTGGACCGGGGCAATCCGAGCCTGGCATAGGCTACGCCGAGTCTACTGGTGGAGAATGAAAGTCATGGGCAAGCCTGTCACTCACATCCTAGTTTAGGACTTTTGTCATCTTTGATTACTTTAAAATAAAATATAGGCCTATTTATTTGTTTAGGACTGTACAGGCTACTTAAGACAACCTGCGGAGTTTCGCACCACATCTCTGTTGGTTGCTTTATGCAGAAAGCAGATTTGGATAGCCTGCATGAGATTGGACAGTTGAATGAATATTATAGGCTATCCTATTTATTTCTTCTGTAATCCTTTGTTAACACCATAGGCTCAGGTGTTGTTCTGCAAGTAAGCAAGTGGTAAAGTTTAGGCTATGTCCAATAATGCGCAAGGAAAAAGCTGGAGACGTCTTTTGCTCAAAATCTCTCATGCCTACTTAACTTTTCCTTTACGTTTGGTAATCAATCGATAATCTAGGCTACCGCGATCAGACAGGATATCCTTAAATTTTGATTTGGGGATAATAGTGCATTGAACTTTAAGGACTTGGTTGTTTGTTTTTGTGTTGATTTAGGCTACTCTGTTTAAAAGCGGCAGCTTTCTCCATCGCCACCCAAAGTTTGCTTATCCCTACAACTTCTCCAAGTTTAGTCTACTTTTGTTTCCAGTATATTTTTTTCGTTAAGATATTAACCTTGTTTGATTTATAATGTGGTGAAACGTGGCCATTAGTGTCGAACAGACCGCTGGTTTGTCATTTAGGCTATCCACTGCTTAAACCAGCGCACCTTACTGCAGCAGCATTTTATAAGAAGACACCTGTGATTTGCGTGGAGCCTATATTTTTTCTTTTTAGCTACCCGAAAAAGGGTGATTTTTTTCATTATGGAAGTAGGCCTAGGCAAAGGTCACTGAGGGGGGAAAAACATCCATTTAACTGCATGCATGTGTTGCTCTCACACGCAGAAAACCAGCGAAGGCAATTGGGACTGGCAACGCTTAAGATAACTAACAATGCACTTTACCACAATGAGACGCTTTAATCTTTATTTTTTAAACCCATTTGAATAGGCCTTATGCTACAAATTAAGAGTTTTTTGGCTTTCAATAATGACAGAGGCCCGGACCATGGCCTCCTCATCATGATTCAAGGCAAGGCTGCCTCAGGTCGGAATGGCGGTATGTTGAAAAGTAGCAAACATGCCGCCACTCCGACTAAGAAAAAAAATGTCGGAGTGCAGGGACGTTTGCTATAATTGGAAATACCGCCACTCAGACAATTAGACGTTAATGTCGGAGTGGCGGTATGTCGGAATGGCGGCATGTAACCATGTCGTCATCGACTTGTCGTTATAATGTACTTTGCGTTCCGTTACCTACTGATTTACAAATTAAGCACTGCCTGTGACCCTGGGTTCATCACTGAAGATGTGTCAAAGCTGCACCACTAAGGTGTTTCATATAACTAATCAACACCGATGACCTGGTATATTAATGTATTTGCCTAAAGGAGACTGCAGAGTGGGTAAGACTGTTTTTTATTGCCAGGCTAGCACTGCCCACTCACTAGCACCAGCAAACTCAGCTGATAGAAGGACTAGATGAAATGAGTCGAAAACGGTCTCCAATGACAGATATCACTCAGGCTTACTTGGAAATGAGGTTTAACATCGAAAATTCTGAACCCCCCTTTAACAACGGGGATTCTCTTGGAGAAAGGAGAAGACATCTTTCACAGCCAGTGCCACGAGTTTTTGATAAATTTGTCATCCGATAGCCTTCTACCAACGTGGAAAAGGTAAGACTGATTCAATTCATTCATACAATCTATGACTCAAACTCCGAGATTATATGAGAGGTTACATCACATTTTTGTTTTTTTATCAGATTCCCACCACGCCAAGCATGGCGTCGTGGGCTAACGTTAACATTAGCAAAAATGAACTTGCTCTTCGTCCTCTTCCATAAAGTTAATACGGAGTATGATATTAAAAGCTGAGTAGCACAACGATTTAATAGGATTACTTTTAATTCAAGCCACAAATCAAATTTTAACCATTTATCCCCAATGGTGATTAGCTTACTTTTGCTAGTAGGCCACTGTGTTCAAATGAAGTTTGCTTAGCCTAACGTTACTCAATTTTCAAACTGGCGTTCATCTCTAATGGGTGGTGGCTCTTAACCCAGAACACATGACCACGCGATGGCGCCAAAGCACCAAGAACGTCACAGATACGTCACACACGTGACCATAAACGTCACAGATACGTGGTCCTTTGGCGCCATCGCGTGGTAACGTGTTCTGGGTTAAGAGCTCAGTCTCATAAATATGCACATTTTTTGACGTTTTTCTAAAGTGTCTTGCGGGTAAACTGATCGTTTTTTTGGCTCAGATTTTATATTTCGCTCATTTGGGGCGAGATCTGTAGCCCTGAAGTGAAATTTTTCAAATCATAAGTCCCTGATCATTTTAGAGGTTTATAAATTTTGCCAATGGGGATATCCAGGATGTTGTCAATGTCATTTAATATGTCCAAACTAATCGTTTGATTGCATTTTGAATTTCATATGTCATCTAACACAATTATTTGGGGAATTCTAAAATTGAAATGGATACTTTTAAAATTAATTTGACATAGTTTGACGTTGTTGTTTGGTTTTGATTGACGGCTTTACAATGGAAGTCTATGGAGTCAATGCTCCGCCCGCAATGCCCCGCCCTCTGTTTTTGTTTTGATACAAGTGCCGGATAGCTACAGAGCGGTGCATGCTGTCGCAGGTTTGACTAGCCTATGTATAACGTTATTTTCATGTTAACTATCCCTCCCAAACAGACTTGTAGGCTAATTGAATTGAATACAGCTTATACACTCAGATGATGACGATGATTATGCATGTTATTATAAAAATGAATATGCATATATTATATTTTTTGTGTTAGTGTAGTCATCGAATAGGAAACACTGGCCACACCAGTACAATTTGTTGGTTCCCGGATTTTTCAGGAAAAATATGGACGGAGCGAGAGAAATTTAAAAAATGCTCTGAATGGAATTAGCGGTGGAAATTGAGGGCTTTAAATAGAGCGGAAAATACATTACTGTCACACATTTTATAGAGATCAATAGCTTAATAGCATTCATAATCATTTAGTATAATTGAAAATAAAAGGCTTAAATGGTCAACCATTTTTCTTTCCCCTCCACAGGCATGTTTCTTCATGTCTCTCACTGAAGTGAAAGGGATGATTTGATTGGTTTTCGACATCACCTAAAAACAACTTCTATTATAGACATCAGACACAGTGTTTTTTATGTTCGTGGGAGTTTGGATTCAATTTTATCCTTATTTATTTTTGCATTTTTCTCAAAAGGCGATTCTGAGAACTAGCTAATTTTATTGGTGTGGCCAGAGAGCTAGAATTAAAAACAGAAAGACATAACTTGCTGTTTGCAATATGGTATTGCCGTAGTGCAAGTTCTCAATACAAATTGTGCAATTTTAAGAATGTTGTTGAAGGTACTCTAAACTCTTGTTTTTTGTTTTTGTTTTTTTCCTTCAGATACAGCACTCTCAAAGGTGGTGATATGCAATGCAAAGCCTGCAAGTTTGCTAGCCCAGATGTGACAGTCCTTCTTAAGCATTACCGGCTGAAACACGCTCGAGGCCATCAAGCAAGGACTTGGCCCTGTCCATTTCCAGATTGTATTTGCATATTCAGGACATCAGGTACCTTAAAAAGTCATGCAACGCCCTACCATTCAAGCAAAAAATCCATTGAAATTGCATCAACATTCAAGTGCGATTATTGCTCATTCATCAGCGCCTGTAGTGCATGTGAATTTTTCACTCATCTTCGTGGTCATTGAAAAGAAATACCCGAAAACAAACTTGATCTCAGTCTCTAGTGATGTGTGTGTGGATGGGATCAGTTACAGGTCTGGCCTTGAAACTTTCATTTGAGCTGAAAGTTTGAGGTATCCTCCCATTGGTTTCTCAATTGTTTGCTGAAATTGTGACTCATTTCTCTTGACAGAATTTGTGTAACTGGATCAGGTGTTTTGAGGCCTACTCGCATGCATTTGCTCTCTCAGTGCTTCACTTTATCCATGTAATTCATGTCATGTATGTAAGCATATTGTAACAATCGCCCTTTTAAACTTCTTTCTTTTAAAATGGACGTGCTACTTTAAACGCACAAGGGGTTCTTTTGAATGAATTAAATTACTGTAAATACTTTCAATACTGTGTCAAAGTATACACCATTAAACACATGAAAACATAGATGCGAATACCAGCAAAATAACAATGCAAGCAGCAGATAAGTAACGTTAACATTAAGTATTCAGACGGCGCTGAATCCACAAGGAGAAAAGACGCAGCAAACACTGTTAAATTAAATGACGCGTCATGCGCGGTATATTGTGCATTCACCACACACACAAGAAACACCACAAAACCCCCTGAATTCCCCCCTTAGTCCAAGTCCAGAAAGTAAACTAAAAGTCCATAAATAAAGAAAATCCACAAGGCCTTCTTATGGCCACGCAACAGTCTTTCAATAATCCAAACCAGGAAATGAGACGTGGTTATCCACTGTCGGAGCAAAAACTTAGTCCAAACAAAAAAGGCAAAAAATGCGATCGCTGCTGGTGGTATACCACAAAAAAAAATACAAAAAAAATGAAATGGATCTCACCGGATCAGTAGAGAAAAATCCGATGGGAATGTTATGTTCCAGCGCGTCCTTAGCTGGGGACGCGCGGTTAGATAGATCGCTGGCCGTGCGCTTTCTTCTTATTAAGTTTCTTTTGTCTCCCCAGTTGAACGTGCATTCATAACTTTAATATAGTTACCACACCACCCAAAGGAGACCAATAATATAACTTGTAGTAGATGCAGTTCATATACTGGCGCCACACACTCACACACAACCGCACTTGCTGCTGCTATCCTCCGGCCGCCTCCCACCCCTTGCGCAGACACCTATATAAGTTTGGGTGCGCGGTCAGGGCACTGCAGACGGCCGAAACCTTAAAGAGGTATCCCCATTCTACCCATCAAACATACAGTGGGCAATAGCAATCATCACACAGATACGTACATATTAATACTTTTTGAAACATAAACATTATATGCCATTATGTACCTTATGTTCTGTGCAATAATAATAATACATGTGTAAAGAGACACTAAAACTAATGTGACGCCGTCACAGATAGTTACTAAAATTTACCACCACATACATACCCAGACAAGTCAGACATGATGTTTTATGCTGCAGAACTAGTTGAAAAATACCTATGCCTCACAGAAGAGGGTCCTGGAACCGGATATGATGGTTGGCTTGTAAGCTTTTGGTTTAAAGTTGGAAACTATAGGAACAAATTGCGTAAGGGTGGACATGCAGAAGTAAGTATTAACAAACGGAAGAATGATTCAAAAGAAGGAATGAAGTATCGCCTCAAAAAAGCAAGAAGAGCAGAGGTAAACTTTTTGCCACCAAATCCTGAAGGCCAATCAGATGACTCTCTTGAAGATCTGAGATTGGAAATGATCAGGGAAACCGCAAAGAAGTCGTTTGATGCCAACTTCATTAAAGAAACGATGGAGGTTACTTTTTCTCTCCGACGTCGAGAGGTGGTGGACATTCAGCCCCTCGTCAGAGTGTTGAGCAGGGGCGCCGACAGGGGGGGAAAGATTAGGACGATTCTAAGGGCCCAGCACTGACAAGGGGCCCTTTCAAGGCTGTTAGTATTACTTCAAACAGTATTGGCTTGAGAAGACTTTTGAAATGAAATATTTCATTGTATTTGTTCAATTAAGCAAATTGAACATTGTTGTGATATTCTATAATATTTCCCACAAATTATTTTTTAAATAGTCGTTTCACCCCTCTCCCTTTTTACCAAATGGTATGGTCCGAATCGTTCAGCGGTACACCTTCAAATGCTTCTGCTCCGACAAGGCTGCTCAGCTGCAAGGTGTTCAGTCAGTTGCAACTGCTGGTGAGCATTGTTTGCCAAGTGTGGAAACAAGTTGCTAAATTAGACTTATGGTGTTGATGAACTATGAAGCCTTGTTACCCCAAACACGAAAGGACAAACAGCAGCAATTTAAGAGCGAACGGCACAAGCATTTTAAAATGAGATGCGATCTCGCGGTGGGTGTGCATATGTCCAAATTCACCAGTAGCCTACTTCTCGATTTAATAACTCGGAGAGTTTTTCTCTCTCAAATGTTGTACAGATATCATTTTAAAGTACTTTACAGGGGCTACATAACTGTGGTGGTTAGGCTACTAGTTGCGGTAATAAACGGTTTACAAATGAATTAATTGTGAAGACAGTTGTAGCCTACTGTGGAAACAGTTCTACATTGTGATCATGCTGTCAAATACCTACATTTCTAAAACTGTGGAAGCCATAGGCATAGCCTATCTATTTATCTGTAAGCCTAGGTAGTGAGGGGTTTTTTGCAACTAATAACACCACTGCACCAGTCACAGCTGTTTTTGCAGTCAAGCTGATGTAGCTTGTAGACAGATAAGTGAAATGTTGGTCAGAGAATTCCTTGTGCTATTTAGGCTACCCCTGCAGATTATGAATTACAAGTTGGTCTAGGCTATGTCTTCCAATGATTAAGACATAGGCTATTTTCCACAAAACAATTTACATAACAACTGAAATTGAAAATGTATGCCTCATTTTACAGAGGTGTGCAGTGAAACAAGTCTCAAATTTTAAAATTGACTGCATATTGGGTTCAATTGTTAAAAAAAAAAAAAAAGATTCCAATGTCTGACTGACAACTAACCAACTTGGATAAAAACATCTGCTGAATGCATAAATATGAATGAAAATGTAAACTACAACAGTTGGTCAGGGTCATTGTCAGTATAATTGTCAGTATTAGCCAGGGGTGTAGTAGGCGTTGCACGGGGGGTACGGAGTCCCCCCACTTCTCTAAGCAGATAATTTATGTAGGCTATTTGCAACAATTTTATATTGGGCATTCCATTTTTAACATGATATTGCGTACCCCCACTTAAAAAAAAAACACCTCTGGTATTAGCCTACCTCATGGAGCACTGTAATGACATGCAATGGAATAAGCTAAGCCATTGAAATAATAGGCTATGTGATCTTACAAAATATTAAAATGCACCAGAATGCAGGGAACGGCTATGAGTTCTTAAAAAATTTCCTGGGGGAGACCCCCAGACCCCCTCATTAAAGGAAGGGAACCATGGATTATTCTTTGTAGTAGCCTATAGGTTAATTTTCACAGTTGATGATTTCAAATGTTAACATGTAGTTCATCACATGCAGCATACTTAGTGATTTAAGTTATGCTACAGGAAAGAAAGTGACATCAGGTCAATACAAACGTTGAGTGCTAGCCAAAAATCTTCACTTGCGCTTGAAAATTTTACTATTACACAAATCGCTAGATGGTGAGGGGGCCCTAAATTCTAATCTTTCATGGGGCCCAAAATTTCTGGCGGCGCCCCTGGTGTTGAGAGACAGATGGCCGGCCCTGTTCTTGGAAAATGAGGTCAGTATCTATTTTCTATATTACTTGAATCTGTCTGCTTGTTCACCTTTGTCTATGTTTATGTGTGTGAAAACTGTTTGACATTTAACAGATTTGCCGCGAATTCCATCGCATCACAAAAATAGACCTCATGACATCATTCCATTCATCGCTTGAGAAGTTCACTCCTGCATTGTTGAAGTATTACCGAAAGAAGAAAGAGCCTGCTGGATCTGAGCTGACTGCACTCCTTGCTCCTCTGGATGACCAGGTAATTTATCTCCATATGCATCCAAACCAAATCAGAGAGTCTGCGTAGTGTGATATGAAAACATTTATTTTTCTCAAGAAATTCAGTACATCATAGGTGAAGTTTTTCATGGTTTCTTTTCTTTTCTTTTCTGTTTTTTTTTTCTTTTCTTTCCTTTTGATTCATCAATGTAACATGGTATTGAGGTGATGAGGCTGTAGCATTACCAAAATCATCTTCAGGTCATCTGTTTTATTGGGTTTTTGGGTGTTTACGAGGTTCTGATTGGGCAACTTTGCACACAATAATTCCATGGTCATTATAAAAAAAGGAAATCTGCATCTCCACAAAGCTGGTTTTCAGTAGGAAGCATAAAGTCCACAAAGCGTCATCTGTTATACTACTGCAATGATCTGTCTTAAAGGTATAATCCGGCGTGAATCAACACCTAGCCCTGCTGTTTTATACTGCTAAGCGCTACTGAAAGCCACCTCAATGATAAAATTTTGTGCATCGTAGACCGAGTTTGTGAAACGGCAGCTAACACTAACTGAATGAGGCATGTCAAAAACGAAACCTAATCGATTTGCTTTCGTTTTGAAATGCCCCATTATGTTAATGATATCTGCCGTTTCGCTATCTCAGTCTGCCTTGCATGAAATCCGGCGATTGAGGTGGCTAACAATAGCGCTTGGCACTGCAAAACAGTAGGACTACGTGTTGATTCTCGCCGGCTTTCTCCTTTAAGTGTGTTTGACTTTCACTGCTGAAATTGAAAGATTATTCTTTGTTGATGTGTGGGGTAAATATATGTGACAAGGCACATCCAGAAGAAAATGGATATATTGACTTTGTTTTCTTTATGTACACAATGTATACTTAGGTGTCAGACATCAGGGACCATAGGAAAAGAGTGGCCTTAGAGGGACTGCCTCTCATCCTAAAAGAGCAATATAAATCCCTTTTCCAGAAATATTTGGTGAGTGCTTTCTATTTTCTCTCCAAACCAGTTTTCTGTCTCCCTTTACCCTGAACGGCGGTAAAGAAAAAAAAATACCTGGCTATCCTTTTAAAATTTGAAAGTGTTTCATACAGTGTCTTGTAAGATACTGTACATTGGTCAGTGAATTTAGTCTCTGTTTCAAAATGCAAATCTGGTATCTGTTTTTCAAAAGCATAGTTGCTTAATAGTTAGCAATGGGGAAATTGTTTTCAACCAACAACTATACTTCTGGGAAACGTACCCCAGAACTGGTTCTTATTTCAGCACATCGTAATGGCATTCTCTAAGGCTACGTTTACACTGCAGATCAGATGTGCCCAATTCCGATTTTCTGCTCACATCTGATTTTTTGATTGTGTGTTTACATCTACTTTCAAAAGTGCCCAAATCAGATGTGCATGTTTACACTTGCCAGACACTTGAAACAACCCGCATGCGTAGAAGGCACGTCCGCCCTGACCAAAGGGACATTCAAAATAGAGGTGGCCAGAACCTGGATGTTACTGCTGCCATTAAATAATTACTATGCTTATTTCCATCATAATGATGACGACTAAGTAGAAAACTAATCCTTAACAAACTTCAGGCACAACCCCCGAACAATCGTCTTTCTAAAGTGGCTCATGAACACCCGCGAGTGTTGTAAAATCTCCTGTGAATGGAGAGAAATAAAGTGTAGCGCGTTGTAGCCTACAAGTGAGAGGTAGCGAGACAGAGGTGCAACGGAGAGAGAGTTCCCGAGCAGTTTACAGATCTAGAACTAGGCTATTTGAACAAACGGCCCGTCTCTCTCATTTACTTTGTTAGTGAAAGTCCTGCTATCAACCAGCAAATGAAACGAACCGCTTGAGAAAGTGAAGGGGAAAAAAATAAAGTCCAAGCATTGGTGAAAGTGAAAGCATGTCGGCTTCATTGCATGTATCTGAAACATCACTGTCAAAACGGAGAAGATGAACGGTTATGTGGTTGTTAATCGCGGAGTAGACATAAATGAATCTTGGGGGAATGAAACAAAACGCATTTCTCCGCTGCCCTACTCATATCTTCCTAAATTGATTCGTTAATTTTACTGAAATTCGTCCTTGTTTCCCCTGCGGTGTGCAGGCTATGGAGAGTTAGGTCACTTCTCTCCTTCTAACTTGCGTGTTGGTGCAGAGAAACTCCCACTTAATGACGTATGAGACGCATTGGTAGGGAACATCCGATCTGTCTGTTTAGACTGCCATCACATCAACACATATCTGATACGTATCTGATTTCTGACCACATATGACAGAGGCCTGGATCTGATCTGGACAAATCAGATTCCATGTGACTTTTTTCTGTTTACACTGTCGTCAACCACATCGGAATTGTGCCACATGGGAGCAAAAAATCGGATTTGAACTGCCAGTGTAAACGCAGCCTATCAGACTCCTGACAAATCTGTTGATGTTTTCCTTTCTAATTGTCAGGATACTGATGCTGAAGAGACCTATACAAAAGATGTGAAGATCGGCATCCTATGCGTATTAGAAGATGATGTGGCTGCGAAGAAGTCTCTGCCACATGTTGTCAACATTTCTATTATCTTGGAACAAAACGTGGTCCTGAAAGACATTAAAGATCTGCCTTCTGCCGTCGCTTACCTGTTTGGACTATTGTACGCCACAAACATGGAATATCCAAAGGAACTCTGTTACACATTTGAGGTGATCCAGAAGATTTTTGTCGAACTTGATGCTCAGAGCTGTTCATCCAGATCCCTTTCTCTTCGGCGCAAACTTTACGAATTCTTGCGATAAGATGTTACTGTAGTTTCATGTCTGCATGTCGGATTAACATGTCCGTCTGTCCGTCCTGTCCCAGCCCCAACAAGAATGGATCAGACAAAAATGAAAGTGATAATGCTCAGAGGTTACTGTGTCTTTCAGGTTTTTTTTTATCCATTCCTCTTGGGGTTGAACGTGACGGGAAAATGTGTGTTCTTCTGCAAAAATGTAGAGATGGTGCAGTTAATCTTTAGCCATTTTTGTTAGAAGTCAAGAACCGGGTTCTCAATCTTTTTTTTTTTTTTTTTTTTTTTTTTTTCAATCTTGAACGAGGTTCAACTGTCTGATTTTACTGTGTGATAGACCTCTGAGTGTTATTACTTACATTTTCCCATCACATTCAACCCCAAGAAGAATGGATCAGACAAAAATGAATGTTCTTCTGTATATGTAGAGATGATGCAGTTAATCTTTAGCCATTTTTGTTAGAAGTCAAGAACCGGGTTCTCAATCTTGAACTGTGTGTGAGTGTACTGTGTGATGCCTCTTGAGTATTTATTCAGCCCCAACAAGAATGGATCAGAGAAAAATGAAAGTAATAACATCAGAATGTGTTGTTTTTTTTTGTTTTTTTTTACTAGTCAAACTTTGAGTGGGAAACACTTTATTCTGTAGATGTTTTCAAAATGTTAACATCTATAGATGTCCAGTTCAAAATGTGTCACAGCAAGACTAAGCAACATTTGAGTTGAAATCAACTGAAGTCCCACCAACTTAAGTATTGAAGTTTTGCTAAATCAACTAGTTAAATCAACTGAAGTCCCACCAACTTAAGTATTGAAGTATTGCTAAATCAACTGAAGTCCCACCAACTTCAGACGCTGTGTTCTGACTACTTGTGGTGTTTAGTTACTTTAATTAGTCCTCCAAATTGAAATGTCAAGTTATGCACTCTGAAGTTGTATTAACTTAAAAAGCTCGTGAAATCGGTTGACTTTGTTTTTTTAAGTTCAGCAAACTTTTCTTTTTTTTACAGTGCATGGACTGACTAAAAACGAAACTTAAATTTCTCCATCAAGTGAATCACGTGACCAAGTGATGACCTAACTGCTGATATTGTCAGGTGACCTTATTAATAAAACTATTTTCACATAATAAGTATGAAAGTATGTACATTATAATCAAAAAATACAATAAATAAAAAAATTAATAAAAAATGCTTATGTTACAGCGTTTGCTACAAAAGTCAACTGGATTCAATTCCCTTACTAAACATTTGAACAACAAAAACACCCTCTGTCCAAAACTCATTGCTCTAGTGTAGAATTTAGATGCATTAGCTAGCAGATATTCATAGTTTTTCTTTTCATTTCTTCAATTTCTAATATTCTATTAAATGGCTGATGAAGACTAATTGATCTGGCAGTCACTGGAAGCTATTCACATTTGACTCCTGCTTAGAGGTTTCATGATGGTCTGCAATTCTCTAGATGTCCTCAGCGATGGTGTCTTATTGGTTCTTGAGAATGAAGGTTAAAGGGACACCAGGCAACGTTTTACTGTTAATTTACCAGCCTCGAAGTCACTTTGATGATTAAATGGTACATTATGGGGTGACCGATGGCTCTCTCGTCAGACTCAAGCATTTGTTACTCTTCACCAGTGTTGAACTGTTCACTCTTCACCAGTGTTGTACTGTAATTTCGTTACTGTTGTCAGGAACTTAATAACGTAACACATTACAGTTCAAATTTCACTAACGTCATTACAGTTACTAGACTATAGTAACGTTCGTTACAACGTTACCCACGATTTTGTTCAGTGACATTCAGATTAACAAATTTACATGTAAATCAGTGAGCTACCGGTAGGCCAACATGTCAAAACCGCGTTGTTTTTATTAGTGGCGCATGCGTGCCTAACTGGTTGCTGTGGAAATCGATTGATTCAGTGAGAGGGAGATGGAAGA
Organism: Sardinella longiceps; assembly: GCA_027497455.2. NCBI lineage: Eukaryota > Metazoa > Chordata > Actinopteri > Clupeiformes > Clupeidae > Sardinella > Sardinella longiceps. The sequence continues at coordinate 28,131,772 of JAODXP020000031.1, forward strand.
GAGAGAAGTCATGGAGAACACTGGCATCTTCGCCAACTGGAAATATTCGCATTATTTTCAGGTAGTTGCCTGCAAAGGCAAAAGCATGTCGGTTAAGTGCTCGCTATGTCCTGGTGATGAACAGCTTTCCACTTCTACACAGACAGCACTTGGCCAGACAGCATAGTCGTACAAAGCTGGTGGCTAAAAATCCCCATAGCCACCGTCCCGGTGATGAGACTGCCCCATCACCCAAACAGGCGAAACTTACATCAGGAGAGGGAGGATTACGACAGGTAACATCGCAGGCAGAAATAAATAATCTAGTTGCAGCCTATGTTATGGAGGACATGGTTCCGCTATCAACAATAGAATCCCCCCGTTTTAGGAGAATATTAAGCAAAATACCAACAACGCGCGCGCCGACAGAAAAACATTTTCGCGCTACTTGAGCAAATGTTATGCTGTAATGGAATCGGATCTCAAAAAGACATTTGAGACCACAGAATTCGTTTCTACAACGGCAGATATATGGAGTGCTAACAACAAAAGTTATCTCGGAATGACTGCTCACTGGATTGATGAAAACTTTCAGCGCGAGAAGGCTGTCATTGCCTGTAAAAGGGTCAAAGGGAGACATAGGCCTAGGCTACATATGACGTTATAGCCAGCGAAATATAGCAAGTTCATTCAAGTTATGGGCTAAAAGTAAAGTAACGAGTAAAGTAACAAGTTACTTTTTAAAATTAGTAACGAGTAAAGTAATCTCATTACAATTCAAAGCAGTAACTAAAGTAAAGCAATTTGTTACTTTTTAAAAGTAACTTCCCCAACACTGCTCTTCACAAAAAAAAAAAACCTCTACCAAGAGAATGTGAAACACTAACAGTACTGACATGTTGTGGTTGAAGTGTATGCATCTCACCAGAGGGGGTGATAGTGAGATATATACCACAGAGCCGTATATAGAGCCTCTGAAATAC
>JAODXP020000031.1:28142833-28145333 GCA_027497455.2 Sardinella longiceps
GTTAGATGGGTGGTGTGTGTGTGTGTGGTTAGATGGGTGGTGTGTGTGTGTGTGTGGTGAGATGGGTGGTGTGTGTGTGTGTGTGGTTAGATGGGTGGTGTGTGTGTGTGTGGTTAGATGGGTGGTGTGTGTGTGTGTGTGGTGAGATGGGTGTGTGTGTGTGTGGTTAGATGGGTGGTGTGTGTGTGTGTGTGGTTAGATGGGTGGTGTGTGTGTGTGTGGTGAGATGGGTGGTGTGTGTGTGTGTGGTTAGATGGGTGGTGTGTGTGTGTGTGTGGTTAGATGGGTGGTGTGTGTGTGTGTGTGTGTGTGTGGTTAGATGGGTGGTGTGTGTGTGTGTGTGTGGTTAGATGGGTGGTGTGTGTGTGTGTGTGTGGTTAGATGGGTGGTGTGTGTGTGTGTGTGGTGGTTAGATGGGTGGTGTGTGTGTGTGTGTGTGTGGTTAGATGGGTGGTGTGTGTGTGTGTGTGGTTAGATGGGTGGTGTGTGTGTGTGTGGTTAGATGGGTGGTGTGTGTGTGTGTGTGGTTAGATGGGTGGTGTGTGTGTGTGGTGAGGTGTGTGTGTGTGTGTGTGTGTGTGGTTAGATGGGTGGTGTGTGTGTGTGTGTGTGTGGTTAGATGGGTGGTGTGTGTGTGTGGTGAGATGGATGGTGTGTGTGTGGTTAGATGGGTGGTGTGTGTGTGTGTGTGGTGAGATGGGTGGTGTAGATGGGTGTTGTGTGTGTGTGTGTGTGGTGAGATGGGTGGTGTGTGTGTGTGTGTGTGGTTAGATGGGTGGTGTGTGTGTGTGTGTGTGGTGAGATGGGTGGTGTGTGTTTGGTGAGATGGGTGGTGTGTGTGTGTGTGTGGTGAGATGGGTGGTGTGTGTGTGTGTGTGTGGTTAGATGGGTGGTGTGTGTGTGTGTGTGGTGAGATGGGTGGTGTGTGTGTGTGTGGTGAGATGGGTGGTGTGTGTGTGTGTGTGGTTAGATGGGTGGTGTGTGTGTGTGTGTTTGGTTAGATGGGTGGTGTGTGTGTGTGTGGTGAGATGGGTGGGTGTGTGTGTGTGTGGTTAGATGGGTGGTGTGTGTGTGTGTGTGTGTGGTGAGATGGGTGGTGTTGTGTGTGTGTGTGTTTGGTGAGATGGGTGTGTGTGTGTGTGTGTGTGGTTAGATGGGTGGTGTGTGTGTGTGTGTGTGTGTGTGTGTGTGTGTGGTTAGATGGGTGGTTGGTGAGACAATCTCTTGAGTCCATGCCCAAGCCCACAGGCACCGCTCACAGACCGCCCCGCTCCCGCACCGCCAACACGCAGTTTGTGTGTGATTCAGGCCTGACGCCTAGCGATGGAAGTGTGTGTGTGTGTGTGATTCAGGCCTGACGCCTAGCGATGGAAGCTCATTTTGGAATGGAGCTATTTTGAATTTTTGTTCTGTCAGGCACTGGGATGGCATCACCATAGCGATGCTGTCCGTCACCATAGCGATGCTGTCTGTCTGTCAGGGCTGATGTTTGACGTGACCAATGGAAGCAGTTATGCAAATGATGTCATTCATATTCAACACGTCTCCAGCTGACACATCAGACACATCATCAAAAACTACCAAACAGACAACACAACACAACACAGCACCGCACAGCACCGCACAGCACAGCACAACACAACACAACACAACACAACACAACACAACACAACACAACACAACACAGCACAGCACAGCACAGCACAGCACAACACAGCACAGCACAACACAACACACACACAACACAACACAACACAACACAACACAGCACACAGCACACACAACACACACAACACAACACAACACAACACACACAACACAGCACAACACAACACAACACAGCACAGCACAACACAACACAACACAACACAACACAGCACAGCACAGCACAACACAACACAACACACACAACACAACACAACACAGCACAGCACAGCACAGCACAACACAACACAACACAACACAGCACCGCACAGCACAACACAACACAACACAACACAACACAACACAGCACAACACAACACAACACAACACAACACAACACAGCACAGCACAGCACAGCACAGCACAACACAGCACAACACAACACAACACAACAACACAGCACACACAACACAACACAGCACCGCACAGCACACACAACACACACAACACAACACAACACAACACACACAACACAGCACAACACAACACAACACAGCACAGCACAACACAACACAACACAACACAACACAGCACAGCACAGCACAACACAACACAACACAACACAGCACAACACAACACAACACAGCACAACACAACACAACACAACACAGCACAACACAACACAACACAACACAACACAGCACAGCACAGCACAGCACAACACAACACAACACAACACAACACAGCACAGCGCAACACAACACAGCACAACACAACATCAAAACACGAAACAACACAGCACAACACAACACAGCATAACACAACACAACACAGTGCAACACAACACAACACAGTG
>JAODXP020000031.1:28155333-28157833 GCA_027497455.2 Sardinella longiceps
TCTAAAGGTACACACACACACACACACACACACACACACACACACACACACACACACACACACACACACACACACACACACACCGTCCTCTTCTACATCAGCATGCACATATCCGTATTACTGCTAGGGCTTATCAGCCTCGACCGCTATCTAAAGGTACACACACACACACAGCGCTGTACTCCGTACACCATAAAAATCTGCAGACCACAACGCACACACTGATTAACTAACATAAAGAATAAAAGAAGTTATAGCATTGGTAATACAGAAATCCCAAAATGATGCGTATATAGTATGACTGTGTGTGTGTGTGTGTGTGTGTGTGTGTGTGTGTGTGTGTGTAGGTGTCGTCCGTTTGGGCACTGTGTTCTCCAGAAGGTTCCGGTGGGGCGTGGCATCTGTGCTGTTGTCTGGGCAACCATGATGTCACTCGCATTGCCCAACATGTTGCTTAGCAACCAACTACCCAATCAGGAGCCTAAGGAGAGACTCAAGTGCAGCTCACTCAAGAGCCACACTGGACTACTGTGGCACGAGTATTTTAACTACTTCTGTCAGGTACACACACACACACACACACACACACACACACACACACACACACACACACACACACACACAGGACTACTGTGGCACGAGTACTTCAACTACTTCTGTCAGGTACACACACACACACACACACACACACACACACACTCACACACACACACACTGGACTACTGTGGCATGAGTACTTCAACTACTTCTGTCAGGTACACACACACACACACACACACACACACACACACACTCACACACACACACACTGGACTACTGTGGCATGAGTACTTCAACTACTTCTGTCAGGTACACACACACACACACACACACACACACACACACACACACACAGGACTACTGTGGCACGAGTATTTTAACTACTTCTGTCAGGTACACACACACACACACACACACACACACACACACACACACACACACACACACACACACACACACACAGGACTACTGTGGCACGAGTACTTCAACTACTTCTGTCAGGTACACACACACACACACACACACACACACACACACACACACACACACACACTGGACTACTGTGGCATGAGTACTTCAACTACTTCTGTCAGGTACACACACACACACACACACACACACACACACACACTGGACTACTGTGGCACGAGTACTTCAACTACTTCTGTCAGGTACACACACACACACACACACACACACACACACACTGGACTACTGTGGCACGAGTACTTCAACTACTTCTGTCAGGTACACACACACACACACACACACACTGGACTACTGTGGCACGAGTACTTTAACTACTTCTGTCAGGTACACACACACACACACACACACACACACACACACACACTAGACTACTCTGGCACGAGTACTTTAACTACTTCTGCCAGACACACACACACACACACACACACACACACACACACACACACTGGACTACTGTGGCACGAGTACTTCAACTACTTCTGTCAGGTACACACACACACACACACACACACACACACACACACACACACTGGACTACAGTGGCACGCAGTACTTTAACTACTTCTGCCAGGTACACACACACACACACACACACACACACACACACACACTAGACTACTCTGGCACGAGTACTTTAACTACTTCTGCCAGACACACACACACACACACACACACACACACACACACACACACACACACACTGGACTACTGTGGCACGAGTACTTTAACTACTTCTGTCAGGTATACACACACACACACACACACACACACACACACACAAGACTACTGTGGCATGAGTACTTTAACTACTTCTGTCAGGTACACACACACACACACACACACACACACACACACACACACACACACACTAGACTACTCTGGCACGAGTACTTTAACTACTTCTGCCAGACACACACACACACACACACACACACACACACTGGACTACTGTGGCACGAGTACTTTAACTACTTCTGTCAGGTATACACACACACACACACACACACACACACACACACACACACACACACACACACACACACACCACAGCAGCCTATGTACACTGGAACAATCCTTCCTAAAACGCATTAAACGTCTGTCTACAAAAGTATGAAACTCAGCGAATGGTCTGTAGTGTTCACTGATATGATGACACAAATATCACCCCAAAATAGGACTTCTAGGGGCGCCGCGGCTCAGTGGGCTGGAGCGTCGTGCCGTTGCTCCAAGGACCCAGGTTCGGGTTCGGGTCCGACCTGAGGTCATTTCCCCGATCCCACCTCATCTCTCTCTCTCTCTCCCGCTTGTTTCCTGTCCACCTCTGTGCTGTCCTGTCTGATTAAAGGCAAAAGAGCATATGAAGAGTTCAGATGCAAAACCCCTAACTCCACTTGACCACTTTTTGAGAAAAAGGCCATTTTTTATCAGGCGTTTACAGTGTTTTGATTGTAAACAGATATTTTAGACACGG
>JAODXP020000031.1:28160333-28162833 GCA_027497455.2 Sardinella longiceps
GAAACTTGGAAATACTTATCATAGATGAAACGTTTTTAAACCTTGATTGTTAAGCTAAATTTAGCCCAGTCATCCGTCCGTCCTAACATCCCTCACAACGTTTTTACAAACTGAAACATGCCTACAATACTATCAGGGGTTGTATGCAAACACTCACCAGAAACTTGGAGATACTTATCATGTTTATTTAATCCATAAATTTTATCCACACCTAAGTACAGTCAAACAAAGCAAGCACAGGGTTAACTCACTGCCTGTAAGTTACTGTAGCCTATGCGATTTCGCTGTACAGCGCCATCTGCTGTTTGGGAGAATAATGCCAAAACGGCGCTTCTGTCGAATTTGGTCGTGCGGCGGGTATAAAGAGTTCGTACGAACATGTGACGTCACCGATGGCGCGCGCACCAGCAGACACGTCGGGTATGTTGCCACCTTAATGTCTGTCCCCATATGTGTGTGTGTGTTCTAGGTGTTTGTGGTGGTGGGTGTGTTTTTCGTGTCCTTTGCTCCGTTCCACTTTGCCCGTGTTCCATACACGCTGATGCAGACGCGGGGACTGGGCGGAGCCTGCTGGGTGCAGAACTTCCTGTACGTGCTGAAGGAGGCGACGCTGTGTGTGTGTACGGCTAACCTGTGTCTCGATCCGCTCATCTACGTCTTCCTGTGCCGAGTGTTCCGCCGCCGCCTCACCGCCACCCTCAGCCGCAAGCCCCTCCCCCCTGGCCTGGACACGCCCAGCGAAACCTCCACACGACACCACACGCCCCACCGCCCCAGTATCCATGACGACAAACCCCACCCCCCAGCGACCATGACGACAAGCCAGCTGGTGACGAGCCCAACACCCCTAGCAACAAGAACAACAGAGACCCACTATGGAGACCTACACACATATACTGAACAACACACACACACACACACACCAGCACACACACACACACACACACACACCCAGCAACAAGAACTACTGTGTCAACAACAACAACAGAGACCCACTATGGAGACCTACACACATATACTGAACAACACACACACACACACCAGCACACACACACACACACACACACACACCCAGCAACAAGAACTACTGTGTCAACAACAACAGAGACCCACTATGGAGACCTACACACATATACTGAACAACACACACACACACACCAGCACACACTCACACCAGCACACACACACACACACACACACACACACACACACACACACACCACCAGCAACAAGAACTACTGTGTCAACAACAACAACAGAGACCTATGGAGACCTACAGACTTCTACTGAACAACACACAAACACAAGCTCACACGCCAGCACACACACGCACACACACACACCAGCATACACTCACACGCCAGCACACACTCACATACACACACACACACACACACACGCCAGCACACACACACACGCCAGCACACACTCACACACACACACACACACACACACACACCCCAGCACACACTCACACACACACAGTCAGACCCCAGCACACACTCACACACACACACCGCAGCACACAGTCACATACACATACACACACACACACAATCACACAGTCATGGCCGGTGCTGGCGCTTTGGGTGCCGTAAGCGAAACAAATAGCAGTGTAGCCTTCACTGTGGGGGTGGGGCAGAAACATTACCTCACTCACATCAGATGTAGCGCTACGCTACGCTACGCGCGACCATCTGATGTTCAGCGATAGACGAGTTATTTCAGGAGCCAGAAATCCTTGAATCTAACTGGACAAACGGCTTGTCCATCAATTTAATTGACGTACACTTCAGCCAACCACATTGAAACCAACCGATGACGCTGGTTACGTTTGTTGGATTGGTTGGATTCAAACCAGTTGCTTCTTCGCTACGTCACACCCTCTACAGGAGCCAGCAGCCCTGATTGGTCCGGTTAGAGAATATTGGGCTTGAAATCGCTCTGAAGGGCTTCAACATCAGATTGTTGCGCGGAAGTGCCTTACGAAAGTTACGTAGCGTATCATCTGATGTGAGTGAGGTAAGCAGAAACATGCAGGTGCCTTTGTCTTATTTCAAACTGGGAACAGCAGCAACAGTCAGACTTGCTTGCCAAAGGAGTATAAACATACATGTAGCCAGTATTATATTTTAGATTAGTATTTTTATATTATATTAAGTACATTTAACATCACAAAACATTTCAGAAGAAAACTACCTAGATTAGCAGAGTAGAGATAGACGACCAAATAAAGATACTTCACCTATAGGTGCTCATCTTTACTGCAGAATTGAACACCCTTATTCTTAAACAAATATGTTACATGTAATATACATGGTACCAGTGGATGCACCTTCTTATGTAGTTTAATCTGATGTGTTTACTGCTATCCTATATAGTAATAATTTATTTATTGTGTAGTTTAATCTGGTATATTTACGGCTATCCTACATAGTAATAATATTAATAATTATTATTTATTGTGTAGTTTAATCTGATATATTTACGGCTATCCTAC
>JAODXP020000031.1:28180307-28182807 GCA_027497455.2 Sardinella longiceps
AACGAACGTAAAAAGAGGGGTGGTGACCGAGGCAGAGTTGGTCTTTGCGCTTCCTCTATCCAAGCCCTGTTTCAAGAAAACACAGAATCTGATGTGTGTCTGGCCACTCAGTCAAATTTAGTCAGGCAGTCGTTTGTTGTGCCCAGCGAACATGTCAAGAACACCCATGTTGATGAGCGTTATAAAACAACTGTGGCCGATTTTGCGGACTATGCTCCGTTTATCACAGAAGGTTTTGTCTCACTGGTTGGTGACTCGCACAGTGTTAAAATTAACATATTAAGGGACACAGGCGCCTCTGAAAGCTTCATATGTCAGTCAGTCCTGCCTTTTTCTTCTGTGTCTGACACGGGGAATGTGGTGTTAATTAGGGGAATTGGGCTGCAGTCTTTTCCGGTGCCTTTGCACAGAATACATTTGCGTTCTGGTTTTGTGAACGGTGGAATAACCATAGCAGTGCGTCCATCTCTGCCAATAGATGGTATTGATCTAATTCTGGGGAATAATCTTGCTCATGATTGTGTCTTCCCTGATCAGGTTTCACGTCCACCTGTGGTTAGGCCTGAGGCGTTATCTCCAACTGAGCCAGATAAATGTGTTACAGACTTTCCAGAGGTTTTTGCAGCGTGTGCTGTTACGCGCGCAATGGCTCGCGAGCAGGCTGAAAAGTCGTCTGCTGAGTCTAAGAACACCCTATCACATATATTTATTCCCGAATTACCATCACCTTTGTCACGAGAGGGCATTATTATGGCTCAGAAAAATGATAAGAGTTTGCAGAAATATTTTGATTTGGCTGCAGACGCTAGTAATCTTGATCATGGGTATGTTGTACAAAATGACGTGTTACTTCGTAAGTGGTCACCAACTGCAGACACTGATGTGGCAGATCAGGTTGTGCAGGTGGTGATGCCCGAGGAATTTCGGGAGGTTGCATTAACAACAGCACATGGGGAAATGTCGGGTCATTTTGGGGTAAAAGACGTATAATGCTTTACTGCAACACTTTTATTGGCCGCGAATTAAGAGAGATGTTGCACGTTTTGTGAAGTCATGTCATGTCTGTCAGCTATCTGGGAAACCGAATGCTGTCATTAAACCCGCGCCCCTTCAGCCTATTGCAGCTGTAGGCACACCGTTTGAGCATCTGATTATCGACTGTGTGGGGCCCTTGCCATTATCACGATCTGGCAGTAATTATTTGTTTACAGTGATGTGCCAGGCCACCCGTTACCCTGCGGCATATGCGCTCCGAAGCATTACTACGAGATCGGTTGTAAAGTGTTTGACTCAATTCATGTCTATATTTGGAATACCCAAAGTCGTTCAAAGTGACCGTGGCTCTAATTTCACATCAAGAGCATTTGCTGCGGCACTTAGACGGTTACAAATACAGCATAATTTCAGTTCTGCTTATCATGCGGCGAGCCAGGGTGTCTTGGAACGATTCCATGCAACTCTTAAGTCTTTACTTCGTGCATATTGCGTGGAGATGAAGCGCGAGTGGGAAGACGGTTTACCATGGCTGTTATTGGCGGCTCGAGATGTTGTGCAAGAAAGCACGGGCTTCAGCCCTAATGAGTTAGTGTTCGGCCATAAGGTGCGCACTTCGCTGTCTGTTTTGGCAAGCGAATTAGACACATCGGATCCTCCCGAGAATTTGGCTATGTATGTTTTGGGGTTCAGACGCAGGCTATTTTTAGCGGGGAAGAAGGCTAATGAAAATTTGACTGCTGCGCAAAAGAAAATGAAGGACAATTATGATCTCAAAGCCGAGGTGCGAGTTTTTTAGCCCAGGGGATCAAGTCGTCGCTCTTTTACCCCTGCCTGGTTCTCCTTTTGCAGCGAAATACTCAGGTCCATATACAGTGGTGCGACAGGTTTCCGATGTGAATTATTTGGTTGCCACTCCTGACAGGAGAAAAGCAAGACAGCTCTGTCATGTCAATCTTTTAAAGGCATACTTCTGTTCCGTGAGGGGGGAGGAGGAGAAGGCTGGTGTGCAGGCTGTAGGTGTGGCAGTGGTTGAAGACGCACTCAATGGTTCTCCGGTGGCAGGGGAGGACGGGGTGCGTGCACCCGATGACGCAATTTTACATGCTCGTCTTAACAACTCGGAAACATTAGCTAATTTAGATGGTCTCCTTAGTCATTTGGAGTTAAAACAGCGGGGCGAGGTAGAGTCTTTGATTTCAGAGTTTACGTGTTTATTTTCAGATACTCCTACATGCACAAGCTTGATGGAGCATGATATTGATGTGGGTGATACGAGTCCAATACGGCAAAGGTTTTATCGCATTGGCCCTGACAAGCGTGAGAGTTTGGACGAAAGTGTCCAGTACCTGCTGGATAATGGCCTGGCTAAGCCATCACATTCGAGCTGGGCGTCGCCGTGTTTACTTGTGAAGAAATCTGATAACACCTTTAGATTTTGCACCGATTACCGGAAAGTGAATGCGGTGACCAAGCCAGATTCTTATCCGTTACCTCGTATAGAGGA
>JAODXP020000031.1:28205307-28212807 GCA_027497455.2 Sardinella longiceps
CCAATAACAGATGTCACACAAGCCCTTATGACCACACTGAAATGATCTCTTGTTCAGCATGTGTGTGTGTGTGTGTGTGTGTGTGTGTGTGTGTGTGTGTGTGTGTGTGTGTGTGTGTGATGGTTGATGTTGATGTTGCTTTTCTTACCTTATTGTCTGATGCTGGCACTGCTATTCCTTCTTTGTGTTGCTGGGAACGAGGGAAGACTTGCTCTTTCTCCTCCTCTCCTCTCCTCTCTCTCTTCCTCCTCTCCTCTCCTCTGTCTTTCTCTCTCTCTATCTCTCTCTCTCTGTCTCTGCTCTCGGCTGTGGCTCTGCTTTCTCCTTTGTGAGCTTGAAGGCAGCGTTCCTTTCAAAGCATCCCTTTATGTGATCCGTCTCTTGCAGCTGACACAGACCAGTACCCAGCCAGACAGTCCAAACGGACCGAACCGATGAGGTGAACGCAGAGACGGGGAAAAATAGACAAGAAAACACACCAACCAACACACCAAATAGATCACACACCGGAGGATGATCCACTGGTGTTGGATTCTCTCCTCCTCGTTTCCTTCTCTGTCCTCCTTTCAGCCATGCATCGCGGGTCTCACACACACGCACGCACACACACACACACGCACGCACGCCGAGAGGCTTCAGCAGCAGCAGGAGAAAGAGAAAAAAAAAGAGACGGAAAAGATGCTGGAGAGAGACAGCGACGTATGTCTCTCTCTCTCTCTCTCTCTCTCTCTCTGTCTGTGCGTCTCCGCTTCACACACCTCCTTTTGTTCCTCTCTCTCTCTATTCCTCCGTGTCTCGGGGCTCTGTGTCTGTCGCTCCGTTGGCGGTGGTAGCGGTTGGTGTTGGCGGCTGAGACTAAGACTGAGACTGGCGGTGTGCTGTGCTGTGCTGGGCTGTCAGTGCTCACGCAGTGACATCTGTGAACGTGTTTGTGTGCGGCTCCAAAGTAGCCTCTTAAGCCAGGGAGAGACCACCCCCCTCTCTGCCGCGCTCAGATGGGCTCGCTAATGGCATGTACCATTGCAGCTCCGCACGGGGAGGGAGGGAGGCAGGGAGGGAGGGCTGCAGAGACAGCACTGGGAGGGAGAGGGGGAGAGAGAAAGAGAGAAGGGGAGAGAGGGAGAGGGAGAGAGAAGGGGAGAGAGGGAGGGAAGGGGGTCAAGTGAGAGAGAGGGGGCAAAAGGGGGAGGGGGTGTGAGTGTGTGTGTGTGTGTGTGTGTGTGTGTGTGTGTGTGTGTGTGTGTGTGTGTGTGTGAGTACAAGAGAGTGTGAGCGTGTGTGTGTGTTTGTGAGAGAAAGCCACAGTGACAGACAGCTGCATTTTCAGAGAGCCGTGCGGAGTACCATCACTCTCCTCACGCGTCTTTGTTTCTGAGATTTGTTTTATTTTCTTTTGAACATGCCTTCTCCATGCTTGCTTGTACAGGGACCTGCACCTCTGTTCCCCCTTCTCTTCCTCCTTCTCCTCTCCCTTTCTTTCTCCTCCTCTCTCTCTTCTTCCTCCTCCTCCTCTTCCTCTCTCTCTCTCCCCTGCAGGAGGGACTTTAACCTCAGAGACACTTTCCCATCTCATCCCCTAAAGAACTCTAGAACATTCTGGAACCATTATCCATTATGACATCATGGAATGTATACGGCACTCTGGACAGCGCCCAACGGCCAAGGCGACAGATGTGCACGTATGTGTGTGTGTGTGTGTGTGTGTGAAGGGGTTGTTTTCAAAACTTCTCTAGTCCTCTGACAGTGCCATGTATGTGATTATATCAGTGTCACGCCACAACATGTGGTGAGAAAACACACACACACACACACACACACACATACACACACACACATATGCTAGCACCCTTTCCTCATGCATGCTATATAGCTCACACGCCTGTGCACACCCCAAAGGCATCCTGGGGTTTATTTGCAATAAATTTCATCTGAGCATTCACAGCATTCCAGTTAGATCATCAAATAACCTCACCCATAATGTATGCACCCATATGCACAGTGCAGCGCAGTATGCATTCTGGTGTACTCCCAATCCGTGCGTGTGTGTGTGTGTGTGTGTGTGTGAGTTTGATTATCAAATAACCCCACCCTACATGAGGAGACTCACAGTGCAGTACAGTATGCATCCTGGTGTACTCCCAATCCATGTTTGTGTGTGTGTGTGTGTGTGATTATCAAATAACCTCACTCATACGGGGAGATGCACAGTACAGTGCAATGCATCGTGGTGTACTCCCAGTGTGTGTGTGTGTGCCTGTCGAAATTTATGTTTACTGAGATCCCGAAGCCCCCTGCTTTCTAAAAAAGTATTACTTGTCAAGGTTTATTACTTTCTAATACATTCCATAGGCACATTTGTACATTCATTTTTTTCCCAAAACTAGGCATAAGCTTTATGGAGAGGAGGGGGTGGGATATAGAAAAAAATGGGTGAAATCCTGGGTATACAAGCTTTCAAAAAATATATGGTTTATGGGGGTCTAATATGTTTCCTTTACATGCCACTGGCCTAAATGTCAGCAAATGCCCATTTTGCAAATGCCAAATTTCTTAATTTTATGATTTATTGTAATGAGGAGGGTGGGGCATACCTCAATGTCAACCCCTATCATAATATCCTGAGGGTGTTTGCTTTCAGAATATGTATGGGATATATGGTGAAATTAGTTTACCCTTCATGCTTCAGGCCAAAATGTACTAGTAATACATTTTCCTCCAAAATCTACTCGAACCCCATTCATTTAAATGGGAAATTTACTTTTCTCCACTATTTTTACATTTTCTCAACAGGGATTTCGTAGGACTTTTAGTATGTTGTTCTGGACATCTCAAAGAAATGATCCAAGTTGGAAAAAAACTATTTTACAATCACTGATATTTTGCCTGGACTATTGTTGCATTGCTGAAATGTTGAAATCAATAATCGATAAATCAAGATGGATATAGTACAATCGAGAAGCAAAGCACAGCACTGATAGAGACTAGATACTCTGCAATAAGCCAGAGATAGAAACAGAGTTAGACAGACGCTCACGGAGAAAAGACATGATGTGTCAGAGAGAGAGAGAGAGAGGAGAAGAGGACAGGGACAGAGAGGGGGAGAGAAAGAGAGAGAGGAGGTTGGGTTGGGGGAGCAGACTGTCCATAGAGGAATATTGCCTGGGAAGCCTGAAATGAAAAAGTGGGTCACAGTGTGTGGAGGTGCAGATAGATTCTCCCTGGAAAGACAGAGAGAGAGAGAGAGAGAGAGAGAGAGAGAGAGAGAGAGAGAGAGAGAGAGAGAGAGAGAGAGAGGCAGTTTCATAAGAGAGAATGAATGGCAGAAAAATCAATGCAAAGAATGGTCGCAGAAACAAAAAAGAGGCTTACAGGAAGTGTGGAGAGAGAGAGAGAGAGAGAGAGAGAGAGAGAGAGAGAGAGAGAGAGAGAGAGAGATTTGCCTGAGGTAGGAAGGGTCTTTTGAACTCTAAAGGCCACAGACGTGTCAGAGCTGGTGGCCAAGTGTATTACTGTAGCACACTCTCACACAGACTTACTTTAGTGCTGCCTGTCTCTATAGCTTGTCATTATTACTGTCTTTCGACACTATGGTACTGCTTCCCTCATAGACTGCCATTAGTACTGCCTGTCTCTCATAGCTTGTCATTAGTACTGTGTCTTTCGACACTATGGTACTTCCTCTCTCCCATAAACTGCCATTACTACGGCTTCTCTCTCATAGATAGGCATTAGTACTGTCTTTCTCATAGCCTGTCATTGGTGGCCTACTGCCTCTCTCATAGCCTGCCTTTATAGTACTGCCTCTTTCTCATAGACTGCCATTGGTACTCTGTCTCTCTCGTAGACTGCCATTGGTACTGTGTCTTTCTCATAGAGTGTCATTAGTACTGTTTCTCTCTCGTAGACTGCCATTGGTACTGTGTCTCTCACTGCTAAGTCACCCTGACCCTAACTATCCCTCTCTTTCTCTGTGACCAAACGTCTGACCCTCACTCTCTCTGACACAATGATAGATGCTTCCTTCAAATTTGGCTAAAACAAAGGTACCTTAGAAGGCAGGATTTTATGCATTTATTCTTTCGGACATGCCTTGATGCCTCGCTGCCACCAAATGCTTTCGTCAAATTCAGCATTTTCCCCGTTTCGGACGCAGCCACTACCTCTCTCTTTCTCTCTGACCCAATGTCTGCCTCTCTCTCTCTCTCTCTCTCTCTCTCTCTCTCTCTCTCTCTCTCTCTCTCTCTCTCTCTCTCTCTCTCTCTCTCTCTGTCTCTGTCTCTCTGTCTCTGAGCCTATAACACAAGAGCTAGTGAAGCTGTAAAATCACTGTTGCTGCACATAAAAACTGCTGCTAAAATATCTGTATTCTTTCCCATTGCTGTAATCACTCTTGACATGCTCATGTATCGCAGCTAATCTGCATAAAGTTGAGCAGTTTTTAACTCTGTTCAGTCACTGTAGTCTAGTCACGCATTGCTTTTGCCGCTTTAGACGCATCTGTCGCTCTTGTCTATAGAAAGTGAATTACTTCTGGTAATTTTACAGCTTTAGTCACTTTCTCTCTCTCTCTCTCTCTCTGGGTGCATCTCTGACCATATAACTCTCTCTCTTTCTCTGTCCCAAAGGCTATTTCATCCTTGCCATTGTAGTGTGAGGAAATATCAGAGCAGTGTTTATGTTCTTCCTCTCATGGAGCAGGGTCAGGGAGATCAATTAGTGCCATCACACAACATATTTGATGGATTTAGGCAACCTCATCAAATATGAAGGATACCCTTGTCAATTATATAAAATCAGAAATACGACTCAATGCAAAAGTGCAGGCCTACAGTGCCGTCATTGGAACCAATGAACTTCGTGCAATATTGTGTAGCATTTCAAACATTTCCGATTACCTTGGTCGCAGTCATCACCGTCAGTACTATTGGAATGTTAGCAGCTAGCAGTTAGCATAATCTTAAAGGGGTCATGCTTTTTTCAAACTTTTTTAGCTCTAATGTTCAGAACAGGCTGTTTTTTCATGGGGGGCATGCACCAGGTAACTAGACACCTGCAGGATTTCCCCTGTAGCCTATGATAGGCCACCCCTAATTAGTCAATTGATCATTTTCATTGTTCTCAGCTGCAAAGTGGCTGCCCACTGGTCTCTCTGTATTTTCGCAATGATCCATTCTCATTGCCCTCAGCTGCTTAAGTGGTTGCCAATGTTGTGGGACCACATCCACCTTATTCTGTGACATAAGTAGTTAGGGAAATTCAAAACAGGTGGTTTAAGCATGCAGTTGAACAGTTTCTAACAGTATAAATTAGCTATTTTAACAATTCAGACTTCTTATTAAACTTAAGTGTGTGTAGAGGCAGTATAGATCCAAGAAACACATTCAAAAGCCAAAAAATGTGATGTTTTTTTTCATAATATGCCCATAATATACCCCTTTAGATGGCTATTGCTGAAGATAGTGTCTTTGTTTGACTTACAGACTTGTCGGCAAATTTTCTAAACCAAGTTTGTGTGAGTTTTCTTTTACAGAGATTATTGTTATCAGAGACACTAGTTGTTATGCAGCAAATGTAAACATATGAATGTGCAAGGAGCACATGAATTGGGCTTCTGTTCTGACAAATACCATTCCATTTATGATTTACTAATAACCACTGCACTGGCCACCGCACAAACATGCACTTATAACAATATGAAATGCACAAGATGCCGTCTGCTGAGAGTGACTATCAACTCAATCAATGGCACCTAAATGTCAAATGTTTGTGAATAATTGATGCATAAGAGAGTGATTTCAGTATAGGCTATCATGGAGTAATGGTGTTGTGGATGAGAGGTAGTCATAGTCAGAGCCGAGAGCCCTCAGATGATCTAGCGATTGCGTGCAGCATTTCACATCGGAGTGCTAAGTAGTATTTTGGGGATAATTCCGTCACAGATTTTACACAGCGCTATAGAGAGGTATTCTCTCTCTCTCTCTCTCTCTCTCTCTCTCTCTCTCTTTCTCTCTCTCTCTCTCTCTTTCTCTCCCACTCTTAACACTCCCACTATTTAAATGTATTCTTCTGGATGTGTGTGTGTGTGTGTGTGTGTGTGTGTGTGTGTGTGTGTGTGTGTGTGTGTGTGTGTGTGTGTTTTGTGTATGTGTGTTTATGTAAACACTGTCTCTGACTAAGTGTAAGCATCATAACCATGCATTGACAAACACAAGAGAAATTAAATCCTGTCACTCTCGAATACAGCTAGTACATTTAGTCCTGATGTTACAGCTGACAAGGATTTGGTCGCAGAAAGAATTACTTCTTAGTGCAGGCAAATTACATTGATGTATGCATCCTCTACACCTGTGCCAACACACAATGATTGTATGTAAAAACTGTATAGCCTATCTGAATATTTAACCCAGGTTGAAAAGAGTCCTGTGTGCTGGCAGATTTCATTGCACTGAGAGACAAATTAATAAGGCAATGGGGTCAGAAAGTGATTTTTAAAATTATTTTTCTATTATTTAAATGGGGAATAACAACATATAGGAATACATAGTAATATATGGGGGCGATGGTGCCACAGTTGGTAGAGGTGCCGTTCGGCAACCGGAGGGATGCAGGTTCGAGCCCCACTCCGCTTGAACCCATCGAGATGTCCTTGAGATGTCCAAGATACCTAACCCCAAATTGCTCCCGGTGAGCAGATCGGTGCCTTGCATGGTTGCCTCTGCCACCGGTGTGTGAATGGGTGAATGTGAGGTATACATTGTAAAGCGCTTTGAGTGCTCGTAGGAGTAGAAAAGCGCTATATAAATACAGTCCATTTAACTGAAACTCAGGGTGGAGAGGGAGAGAGAGAGAGAGAGAGAGAGGAGGAAGAGGAGGAGTGGGGGATATTTTAATGAGAAATGGCTACATTAAAGAATACGGTATGAAACTGTATATGGAAATGAAACAGCATGCCAAGTACATGTAATTTTTTTTTTTTTTTTGTGAGAATTCAAACGTAACGGGGAATGTAAACAGACCAAAGAAAATAATTCACTAAAAAAGAACATTACCACCATGACCCTTATATGGCCCTTTAACCTATGAAACCTTATACATTTCCCAGACCATCATTTGTACCTTAATCAAGCAACACCTGGAGCAAGAAAAGGCCCAGTCTGTCGTAGCATATATGTCTTATTCTATGGCACGGATGCTGATATTTCTGCCTTCATCATTGTGCTCTATTGCAATAGAAACAGATCAGTCAGCCAGTGTTGTGGTGGGACAATAAGAGGTGGGTAAACTAAACTGCAATTGGGTCGTAATGTGGAAAATCAGATGTTTCAAAACACAATGTTGAATATGTTTGATGATGTTTATTTCTTTGGTTTTGCATTTTAAACTAGAAAAGCGCTCAGGGAGGGTACAGACCTCCGCCAAGACAATGTGGTCACAGATGGTGTTCTGGATTTACCTCACTCACGTCAGATGATGCGCTACGTAACTTTCGTAAGGCACTTC
>JAODXP020000031.1:28217807-28237807 GCA_027497455.2 Sardinella longiceps
ACTGAAGTGAATGGAGCATTCTACAGCATTATAAAGAGCTGTGTCATATAACACTTTAAAGGGGAAATACAGGGTTATTATAACGCTTTAAAGGACAAATACAGGGTCATTATAACACTTTAAAGGACAAATACAGGGTCATTATAACGCTTTAAAGGGGAAATACAGGGTCATTATAACGCTTAAAAGGAGAAACAGAATAATTATAATGCTAAATAAAATATGGATGCATCACGTGTGATAGACAATGGAGTTATAACTGACTGTAGAACAGTGACCACGGCCTCTTAAGTATGAGCTTATTTATAATGCTTTAAAGTACAAAAACAGAATAGTTATAATGGTTTAAAGGAGAAATACTGGGTCATTCAACTGAATAATAAGACATAAGCAAACACGTTACCTTGAACAATATTTGTGAGCACAAGAACACTAAGATTTAAACTAAACTCTCTCTCTCTCTCTCTCTCTCTCTTTCTCTTCTTAACGTTGTGTGTGCTCTCTGACCTCAGTGGCTGTGCATTCTAAAGGAAATGATGTCATGAGGGTGTTGACTGGTGTGGTCAGTGGGGTAAATGTTTGGCCTGGCCGGTCATTCCTACAGGAGACGGATATTTAGGCTCCAGCTGTAAATCTGAGCAGGAGGAAAGGACAGGGAGAGAAGAGAAGAGAGGAGAGGAGAGAGTATGCTACAGTAGTAAGAGACAAGACACTAATGTGACAGGCCAAAGCTCTGGTTCACTCTTAAAACAACAGAGTTCACTTCTATTACTTTTGTAAGCAAATTAATTTCAATCAATTTCAATTAATTACAATGGGACATTCAAAACTCCTTTAAAAACATTCTCCATTAATTACAATTCCTCTGTTTTATTTATTTATATTTTAATTTTTTTGCAATTATTTTTCTATGCTGACAGATTGCATTAGCTATTACTAGCTATACAGTATTAGCCTCTGTAGCATCTTGTCTCTCTTCATTGTATACTATCAAAGTGTCCTGATGGTATACCATACTTGTTGTCATAGTGTTATGGCATGGGAACATGTAATACCTATACTAGGGTGTGTGTGTGTGTGTGTGTGTGTGTGTGTGTGTGCACTCATTTCTCTAGTTGCTTCCTATCCAGTAGAGTTGTGGAGTTCATTGAGTGCGTGCCAAGGGACACTAAATCCCTGCTCATGTCTAGTGCTCACCACAGACATGTAATTACACTGGCATGGCCTGATGGAACTGCCTGCCTGCCTGGCAGAGTTCACAGCCTAAGTGTCTACACAGACACAGCACTGCACGGCACAGAGCAGGACAGGCAGAGAGTGCCAGTGGGTATGGGCACCATCATCCACAGTGACCACAGTGTGTGTGTGTGTGTGTGTGTGTGTTTTCGTGTGTGTGTGTGTGTGTGTGTGTGGAGGGAGTGCCAGTGGGCATGAGCAGCCTCATCCACAGTGAGAGTGTGTGTGTGTGTGTGTGTGTGTGTGTGTGTGTGTGTGTGTGTGTGTGTGTGTGTTTGTGTATGTGTGTGCAGGGAGTGCCAGTGGGCATGGGCAGCTTCATCCACAGTGTGTGTATGTGTGTGTGTGTGTGTGTGTGTGTGTGTGTGTGTGTGTGGAGAGTGGGCACGGGCAGCTTCATCCTCAGTGACCACTGCTATCTGCTGGCCAGATGCCCTTCCTTGCCCACGCTCTCTCCACACACACACACACACACACACACACACACACACCCACACACACCCACACACACCAGCCTGTCTGCCTGGCATCACGCTGGCTGAAGGGCAGTTTAGAGGACAAAAACCAATAGTAGATAAACTCCTCTCTCTATTTCTCTCTTTTTTTTCTTTCCATTGTTGTCTTTGTCCTCCTCTTCTCAATATGTCAATATTCTTTTTTTATTCCTTTATGCCTCTGTCTCTCTGCCTTTCTTTCTGCTCTTTGGAAAGATTCTCCTGTCACCATGGTAACGAATGTGAACTTACATAGGGAGGGGAGTGGTTAAGTCTCGAGTTTTATAGAGTAGGCTATTCAATATCTAATCTGCAAAGACACACTATGGCATTGTTATTATCTTTACTTTCATTGTTTATTTTCTTTAAAGAGACCAGGCGTCCGTTTCCCCTAAAGCATAGTTGCCACTTAGTTAGTTGGCAGTCTGAAATTGCATTGCAAACAACAAAGCCAACATAGCTAGTAACTAGAAGCACTCAGAGAGTGCAAACCTCCGCCAAGGCCATTGTGATCCGGATCACCACCAAAATGCCCTTGTCCCTTGTGCCATTTCCAACAACAACACAAAATTTAATCAAAATTCGCTAACTTTTTGACTTATCCTGCTGACAAATAGATTAACAAACAAACAGACAAACCAACGCGACCAAAAACATAACCTCCTTGGCGGAGGTAATAAGTAAGGGATAACGTTCGGTGAGGCGGTCATTATCATCCGCTAGCGCGTCGGGATGCGTTGCATTACTCTGTCGGGAGATATGCCACGATAATGACCGCCTCACCGAACGTTATCCCGCTTATTACACGGCTACCTACTGTAGATATTATTAACATCAGACCTTGTTTATCACTGCTTTAACGGTAAATTTAATGATTGAGATGGCTAATACCGTCCACGGAAAAGAGGCATTCTGTTAACTGTTACAGATCAGCTGATTGGTTAAGGCCGCGTTCTGTTTCACTTTTGCTTGACAGCGGTCTGTTATACTTAGCAACGGTCCGTTATTAAAAATGATCAGACCAGTAGAACGTTGAGAGTTCCATTGAAGTGAATGGAGCATTCTACAGCATTATAAAGAGCCGTGTAATAATAATAATTAGTGTGCTTTAGGGAAACAGACTCCTGATCACACACTAATAATCATACGGGCAGTGAAAAACATTTCAAAGACTGATTCTCACCAGCACTACTGTACCATTAGCCTGGCTATCGTGCAAACTAGAAGCCACCTCTACCACCTGTGCCACCTTGCGGACCACTTGAGCTTGCTCGCGGACCACCAGTGGTCCCCGGACCACACTTTGAGAACCACTGCACTAGACCAACTTGTCGGTAATGCTGTGATGAGCTTGGGGTTCAGTATTTTGATTAAGGACGCTTCGATGTGCTCAGGCAGAGCGGTTTGCACCTCTACCATCTGTGCCACCATCACCCCTCCCCAATTGTGCCCAACTGTGAGAACGGCACATCTCATGATACAATTGAGCTAACCATTGAGGTAACCAACAGTCTATGACTGTGTAAAGAATATTGACAACATTTCAGTCAACAGACCTTCATCACGTAATAATTACCTGGCTGTTGAGCGAAACATTGTTTAATAAATAATTGGCTTGACTGGGCAGTGTATGCATGGATTAAAGCAAAAAAAAGTAATTTGACTGAAATTTCTATGGAGAAGCGGGGTGGTGTGTGGGGTGTAGGAGGTGATCAGGGGGAGGGCGTTGCCCACCAGTACACGTGACAAAGAAATGGGGGGCGATCAGATGTCTGTGATACTGTTTGCATTATCAAGAAAAATGTTTTATGTTTGACAGACAGTGGTGTGATGGTTAATATGGTGTGTTTTAATATGGAAAGGAAATAATTTTGTGGTGGGAGGAATTGGTGTTGGAGGTGATGCATTATATTTTTGGAATACAGGCCTCGTGCAATAATGTAAAAGTTTTTTTTATACTAAGTATTATACACGCTAATACTTTTTTATTGAATGAACACTAATATTATTGGCTTACTGGCCTCTAAATGAAAATAGTTGGCCATGTCATTGTGATGTGTCATTTGAGATTTTAACCAAATGCATAACAATACAAAATATGGCACAATGAAAACCTGCTGTAAAATATCTATAGGTTATTAGGC
The DNA here is from genome assembly GCA_027497455.2 of Sardinella longiceps. Lineage (NCBI taxonomy): Eukaryota > Metazoa > Chordata > Actinopteri > Clupeiformes > Clupeidae > Sardinella > Sardinella longiceps. Next base: position 28,221,682 of record JAODXP020000031.1, read on the forward strand.
CTATTATAAAACTGTGGACAAATAGCCTTTATTTGTGAAGCTGAATTTCACTGTGAAATTGTATTAGCCTACTGAAAACAAAGGCTTGGTCGTAGTTTTAGCTTTTAAAATTGTTCTAACAAATCAACATAGGCAGAGGGTGGGTGTGTCCACCAGAAGGAGCGAGAGAGATTCGTGGATGACAAGCGTCTGCTCACTTATTAATAGGGCCTCCTAAATAATGCTCAATACTGGTAACATGCAACAAATTATAACAAATACCGTTACAAGAACAAGCGCTGGTGTTTATGTATTAGCAACCGTAAATCAATTAGCGTAAACTTTAACGCATTTTTAAGGCTCCACTGGACTGCGCGTAGCGCTCTCTCAGTAGGCAAAGCATGCAACGTTCTCTGCATACGTGGAGCATTGACAAGTAAAGCGAAATATCAGTGTTTCCACACAAGAGATATTCTGTTCTTTACGTCCGCGTGGACAGCTTTTTTCTATCGATTTACCGATATCATAACATAAACAAACTGTAGCCTAAAATCATGCAGCTCTGTGCATGCGTTCATTACTCCGTGATATTATAATGCAAGGGTTTTTTTCTGTAGTGGGCTGGTCAGTCACGATGATCAACTGCAAACTGAACAAGTGTCGCCTAAAATTGTGTAATTCTCAATCTCTGAGAAATTTTTAAATAGGTTAGCCTACATATTTTGTTTAAATCATAGAAGGAATACGTGTAGTCCGCTATGACCTCAAAGCTGAAATCATGCCCGTTTAGGCCTACTGTATGATGATAACTATTCTTCATTAAATGGATCAAGTCTCACTACCATAAATTTGCTGTTACAGTAGGCTTTTATAGCTGGGGTTGGAAACAGACTACACTTGAAAATCACTTTATTTTTCTAAATAAATTAATCCATATCCATATATTTATCTTGCTCACCAGAGAAGCCGCTTGCGCTTGCGTTGGCTCGTAACGTTAGGAGCGGTAAAGCAAAGTGAACTGCTCTGCGCTCACGCAAACATTGCCTACTTTCCAGGAGATCACAATTTATTGTAAATTAAGCCAACTAGTTTGTGTCTTTACTCCTACAAATAACTGACATAAGAACATCATTATGCGTTTCAAGGCTACAGGCGACAGTTCATTCAGTTGGATCCTTTCTCCTTTCTCCAGGTTTCCATTTATGATGAGACGCAATTAAAGGGATGAGGCGCAATTGACGGAAATCCGTCATACTGACGGAGGACTTTAATCCATGTGTATGGGAGCCTCCATTCCTGTGTCATGACAAAGAATTCCAACAGTGAGTGACTTCCTCATCATGTTAGCACCAATGTTCTCAACAGCCTAGTTTTACTTGCCAACACTCTGACAGTTTTAATTGAATAACGCTTGAGTGCTTTGTGAAATATGTCCAAAAATAAGTCCACCCCACACAGCAGAGACACTGTGAGCATATCTTACTACAATCAGCAATCCCAGGAGGACCATAAAAAACCCTTGTGAAGCCTTGTCCACAAAGATTGGTGCTCCGCACCATAAAAACAGACAGTAATTGATAGCTTTTATCTGCTGCTAAGGACACCGTGGCAATAAATTGTGGGTCAATTTTGCTTTCTCCTTGTTCGAGTCTTCGCTCCAGTGCAGTCAGTCTTCAAAACAGGCTCTGGGAACAAAAGAGAGCCTTTTGTTTGCTCAGGTCAATAAATTGATGAGAAAAATGAAAGGGCGGACTGGGGGTGGGTGTCATCAGGCAGGCCGAGTGGCGGCTAACGGCGGGAGCGGCATTTTTCACACTGATGTCCCCTCGCCCGACAGAGAGTCATGTCCACTTCCTCTTTCTGTTGCAAGCCAGCCAGCAATCCACGAGATGCAGTGCAGCTGAACGGAGATCAGTTTCAAGGTCGTTTATGAGTAATTGAAGGTCGTGGGAGCTGCTGGTGAGGTCTCCGCTGCAGCTGGGTGTATGATTTCACACGAGCGAGAAGAGCAGCGTTGTAACACAATGAGGGCAATGTAACCTCCACGAGCTGCTGGGGATCGATGAGATCAATATGTCAGACTGTCTTACAGAGACACACACGACCCTCACAGGATCCATAGCGCTCAAAGATGAGCATGTGAGTTGGCTTGGGATTCAACACATCTAATAACAGTAGGTACACTAGTGTAGGTCTTATTAAACACATTTGGGGCTAACTGGGGCCCGTTTCCCAAAAGCATAGTTGCTAACCAGTTAGAAACCTATTGGTTGGTAATGGGAAATAGCATTGCAACTAACAAGGCTGCTAACTGGGTTAGCAGCTATGCTATTGGGAAACGGACCCCTGGACAGGAGGGTGGAGATGTGGGAGGAAATGAGACATAGGGATGGATCAGGAAATTACCTCAGGTGAGAATCTAATCTAGGCCCCTGGGTTTATTCTATGGAGCCAACTCTGCCCCTAAAGTATCTATTTATTAATTTATTTGTGTGTTTGTTTGTTTGTTTGTTTAGTACAAAACCACCTGAATGGTAAATGTCCTCTCTTTGATAATACATTGAAGACAGGTCAACAACATTTGAGCATTAAAGTATTAATTTACCAGTCACAGTGACAGTCTATAAGCAATCTTGAGCTTTAAAGTATTAATTTACCAGTCACAGTGACCCTGTAAGAGCATTTGTGCTCCTCAGTCTGCTCACAATCTTAGTAGAGTGAGAGAAGGTAGGCTATAATGTCTACTTGAACAATGACACAACAGACTATTAGATTATTCTACCAGGATATTGATGAGTTAAATAAAGTTCAAATGTTGGACATAAAACACAGATCAAAATAAATAGGATTTCAATTGAATGGGATTTTGCAAATGTCTAGCAATATAACGACATATGAACTAATGCATGTATTACAAACTGGCCAAACTAACAAGAACCTGACATTTTAAGTAGGCCTAGAGAAGCGACTCTGTGGTCTTGCGTTAGTGTATTTGAAAAGCAGGGCTCTCAGAGAGAGAGAGACTACATGAACAACCTGTGACATGAAAGCTGAAGAACAGCATGTACAAACAAGTTTCCTCTCAATGTGATTTTCCCCTGACAAGCCAAAAACCAAATTAGGTAGTGAACTGTGGCACTACACCACACCACAGCCCAACCCATCCCATCCCTACCACCCCACCCAGCATCTCATCTCTGCCAGTGTTCAGACACACACACACACACACACACACACACACACACACACACACACACACACACACACACACACACACCACTCCCAGCAGCCAGACGTCACTTAATGCATTTAGCCTCATCCCATTTATAATTTACTATTTTCTCTACCTCCTTATTTGTCTCTATGGGCAGGGCCGTTTCAAGGTATTTGGGGGCCCCAGGCAAACAGCGTCAGGGGCCCTACACCCCCCCCCCCCCCCACACAATAAAAATAAAAATAAAAAAATAATTATAATAATTTTTTGCAGAAATTCAAAAAATGCCACCAAAGAAAACAAAACTATATTGCATATTTTGTGTCCCTCTGATAATTGATAGGCATACCATTTACAATAATTTCCAAAATAGACCTTATTTTATTCCAATATTATTGTCTATTTTTTCTCTCATAAACTTTGGTCAAATAATTAGGCAATATTTATGAAGGAAATGCCATAACCTGAAGTAGCCTAAGTAATTGTTGTAGCAGTAAAGCCTATAGCCTGCATAGCTTCACAGAAGAAGAAAGACACTTACAGGAGTGAGGCAGAAATGCTCCCCTTCTAGGCAGAGGTCTATCCTGTTTTGGAAAGGTTTTAATCTATTTCCTGTCCTTATTGAACATTTACACTGGATCTACTGGCTGTACCATGTGCTCTAGTTTGATTTGATACCTATTTCGTCAATAGAGCTTAAAAATTGAGGATATGGAAGCCTTTGACAATGAATGGGTTTCCGTTGCATTTCTCCGCGAATTATAGCGCTTCTCACAACAATAACGCATTACATGCATTGAATGCGGGACAGGATCTGTTTCTGACGTGAAAAATTATAATTACCAAAAAACGAGATGGCCTGCTAAATATGGGGCAGTTGACAACCCTAGCTATATTATTTTTCTCATGAAAGAATAAAGAAGGAGCAAATTTAGCCCCTTTGTGAGAGCTTGCAGTTCATGCACAATAAGTCATGCTACTGCAAAGTAATAGGCTTCTTAGCACTGAATGACAACTTATATTTGCTAGCTTGCTAAAAAATGAACCCTTGGCCATTTTTATTACAGTAAGTAACAGATCTCCTTTACCTTTTTTCTTTCATTTCTCCACTTGACATTATACTCCCTTCTTTCAACTTGTAGCCTAGTTTGCGTCTTTTTTGGCAGCCAGCCAGTGGGTGGGGCTAAGGATGGGGCCTCGTAAGGGGGATTTTCAACATAGGATTTGTCATAGAATTTAAAGGGGCGGTCACACAGTTGTCGCTGCTATGAATTGCTACCCAATCTGTCGTTCTCGTGGCCCCCTTGAAGCGGGGGCCCCAGGCAATTGCTTGGTTTGCGTGCCTTGTTGCAACGGCCCTGTCTATGGGGCACAAAGCAGGAAATGACTCCAATCAATCAATCATGCCGCCTCGTGGAGAGAGAGAGAGAGACGAGAGAGACGAGGCTTCATTAGGTCAACAACTGAAGTGGGCCGCCCATCGTCACCCTCTCCATTACGCCGAGGTTTTGCTCTCTCTCTCTCCCTCTCTCTTTCTCTCTCTCTTCTCTCTCTCTCTCCCACCACTACTGCCCTGTCATACTAATAAACAGGAGACTTAGACAATCTCTCACCCACTTGTGGACTTTCACAACATTCATGTTTGATCCGTGCATTAAAGGGAATATGAACTGTAGATTAAACTGTATATTGATCTTGGAAAAGGATGCCACTGTTTTCACAGGTTCCTCTGTGTTCTCATTTACTGGTCCTGGATAAGAAGTAATGGACTCAGTGTTAGAAAAATGATGCTACCTAGCAGATGCGCTAGTGTAACTGAACACAAATAGATGTAATGCCACATTGATTTATTTCTTTAAATTAGACTGAGCAGCTAGCAGTAGAGTGTTTGTGGGAGTCCTTGCGTATGTTTCCCTAAAGTATAGTTGCTAACCAGCTAGCAAGTTAGTTAGATGGCAATTGGGAATTGCATTGCAACTATAATAGTTGCTAACCAGCTAGCAAGTTAGTTAGATGGCAATGGGGAATTGCATTGCAACTATAATTGTTTTTAATTCTAATTTCTAAAGGAGACGGAGATGAGGGTTAAGTCAAATAGTTTGTCAACAATGGCAGAGAGGCAAGACATGGACATGAACTGATGTGTTTTTTTTTTTTTTTACTCCTTTTTCCTACTGCTTACATTTTGTATTATTTTCAGCCACAGCATAGTTTTATGTGTAAAAGTAGCGAGTGCTCATCTTGAATCTCTCTGGTCTTTTTGCTTGAGGGCTGGTGTGTGTGTGTGTGTGTGTGTGTGTGTGTGTGTGTGTGTGTGTGTGTGTGTGTGTGTGTGTGTGTGTGTGTGTGTGTGTGTGTGTGTGTGTGTGCTGGCTCTGTGTCCCCAGTCTAACACAGCACTGACGTCCCCACCCAACTGAAGCTGCCAGAGTCATGCCTGTTCACACGTATACCAACTCTGCTACTGTCTCTCTCTCTCTCTCTCTCTCTCTCTCTCTGTTGACACGTTTACCAATGCCGCTACTCTCTCTCTCTCTCTCTCTCTCTCTTTCTCTCCCTGTTCACACGTATACCAACAACGCTACTCTCTGTCTTTCTTCACACATATATCAACTCTACTGTCTCCCTCTCTCTCTCTCTCTCTCTCTGTTCACATGTACTGTATACCAACTCTGCTACTGTCTCTCTCTCTCTCCCTGTTCACACGTTTACCAATGCCGCTACTCTCTCTCTCTCTCTCTTTCTCTCCCTGTTCACACGTATACCAACAACGCTACTCTCTGTCTTTCTTCACACATATATCAACTCTACTGTCTCCCTCTCTCTCTCTCTTCACATGTAGTACTGTATTAGCCTGACATAGCCCGCCCACAATACGAATGTTCATCCGTATCCATGGTCTGGGAACGGTCCTCTGGGGCGTGTTTACATCGGTAGAGAGTCTACCGGCCAATAAGCGAAGCTGATTAGACGAGCTGTCCAATCGTTTCAAACCAGAAGTGAATGCCCTCCCCTCCGCAGTATAATCGCGTCAGGTTAAAGAACCCCCAGACCATGAATACGGATGAACAGCAGTATTATGGTCGGGCTATGTCAGGCTAGTACTGTATACCAACTCTGCTACTGTCCTTCGCTCTATTTCTCTACCTCTCTACTTACTCACTCTGTACTGTAGGTACTATTTTTATGATGCTCTTTGTTCTGAGCTCCTGGTGGAGAGAGAGACTGATGCTCTACCACTAAGCCTACTTGTGTGTAAATGCTTTGAGAAGTCTGGGGTTCAGTATCTTGATGGGATCAGACAGGGTTTGAATCTGAATCTAAACCTCCTCCACCATTGCCACCATCAACTGTGTGCGTGTGTGCATGTGTGTGTGTTTGGTGTGTGTGTGTGTGTGTGTGTTTGGTGTGTGTGTGTGTGTGTGTGTGTGTGTGTTTGGTGTGTGTGTGTGTGTGTGTGTGTTTGGTGTGTGTGTGTGTGTGTGTGTGTGTGTGTGTGTGTTTGGTGTGTGTGTGTGTGTGTGGTGTGTGTGTGTGTGTGTGTGTTTGGTGTGTGTGTGTGTGTGTTTGGGGTGTGTGTGTTTCACTGGGCCCTGTCTTCAGCACTGTTGTTGTATGGTGGACAGACAGCTTGACTGCAGAGAAACTGACCATCATTTTCCCCTTCAGTGCACAACCTCCCACCCCTCTGTCTGGACTGACACCGCCAGCTATTCAGAGCCTGTGTGTGTGTGTGTGTGTGTGTGTGTGTGTGTGTGTGTGTGTGTGTGTGTGTGTGTGTGTGTGTGTGTGTGTTAACTTTTGTCAAGACCATTTGCATGTTTTTGCATGTTCATGAGTATGAATATCAATTTGTATTTGTGTGTGTGTGTGTGTGTGTGTGTGTCAGTGCTGTACAATGGCTCTTTAATGACTCTTGAATTTCAATTCAATTCTTCAGTGTGAGTTGAATTTTGAACAGAGCTAGCGAAGAGCGAGCAGAATTATACTGTAAATGGAAACTAAAGGAAGCAAAATTGAAATTTAATAAAGAGTAATTTACAGGTCTGCCTCTTATATTCAGTGAAAAACTTATCTTTGGCCTTAAAATAATGACACAGTCTATATTCACATATTTTTATGGTAATCAACACGCGGACCACTTGAGCTTGCTCGCGGACCACCAGTGGTCCCCGGACCACACTTTGAGAACCACTAATCCCATACAATCTGAACAGAAACGGACCCATAACATTCTGGATTTACTGAGTCTCTTTTTGCTGTGTGATCTGGGGAGACGCTCACTTTTGTAGTCCCAGCTGGATTGGAAGGTTCTGATGGCATAATCCAAAAATGTCTTTGCATACGGAGAGGATGGCCTCACACTTTCATGCTCTTCCAAAGAGAGCTCCCCTGCACTAGACTGCCAGGTAAGTGCACTGGGTTAGTCTATGACAGTACTCTAGTCAGAATACTAGATACTAGTTTGTAAGTTTGCAGATTTTGGTGTGCATGCATGCGTGTGGGAGAGAGAGAAAAGGATAGAGAGAGAGAGAGAGAGAGAGAGAGAGAGAGAGAGAGAGAGAGAGAGTGTGTGTGTGTGAGAGAGAGAGAGAGAGAGAGTGAGGAAAATTATGAAAGTGCCATTAGCTTAGATGAGAAGGCCTAGCAATTGATGAAAGGACTATGGAGAACAGAGAAAGGGAGTAATACTGAGCCACTTCAGCAGACGAACACACACACACACACACACACTCAGACAGACAGACAGACAGACAGCAGGAGCTGGGGAAAGAAATGACAGTCAGACATTTGACATGGAGATGGTGGCGTACTGTAGACAGACATTGAGATATTCAGAGACATAAAGAGATGCTCAGACATCCAGAGACAGAGGAACACTCAGATATTCAAGACATTCACAGTCTGACTGTCAAATATTTCCTCAGAAAACTCTCCGGTGATAGACTTGAAGCACTGCAACGCTTCCCCTGTGGCCTCTTCCTGAACAACCATCCTTAGCAGAGAGACATGTGCATTCTGCAAGCAGTGGAGAAGGGAGAGGGGGGTGAGACAGGACAGAGAGACATGTGCAAGGAGTGGGGAAGAGAGAGGGGGGTGAGACAGGACAGGGAGACGTGCAAACAGTGGAGAAGAGAGAGGGGGGTGAGACAGGACAGAGAGACATGTGCAAGGAGTGGGGAAGAGAGAGGGGGGTGAGACAGGACAGGGAGACGTGCAAACAGTGGAGAAGAGAGAGGGGGTGAGACAGGAAAGGGAGGTGGTGAGACGTTCAAACAGTGGAGAAGAGAGAGGGGGTGAGACAAACTAGGGAGGTGGTGAAATGTGTGAGCAGTGGCGAATAGACAGGGGATGAGACAGGGAGGGAGTGAGACGTGTAAACCTTGGGGGGTGAGACAGGTCAGGGAGACAGTGAGCACGTGGAGAAGAATACAGAGTCCATGGGAACGAGAGGGAGTGAGACAGGAAGGTAGTAAGAAGAGTAGGGGGTGAGATGTGAGCAGTGGAGAAGAGACAGGGGGGTGAGACAGGGAGAGAGTGAGACCTCGGGGTTGGGGGGGGGCTGAAGAATACAGCCAATGGGAACGAGAGGGAGTAAGACAGGGTGGCAGTGAGAAGAGTAGGGGGTGAGACAGGAGGGTCAGTGGGAAGAGTAGGGGGTGAGACAGGGAGAGAGTGAGAAGAATAGGGGGTGAGAGGAGAGTCAGTGGGAAGTGGGGAACATTAATATAGAGAGCCTGAGGAGTGGGATGGAAGATGGAAGGACAATCAGAAAGAGAGAGGAAGAAGGGAAGAAACAGCAACAGACCGATAGTGAGGAGGAGGAGGAGGAAGGTTCTGTGCTCTTGGGTGGACTCCAGGGGAACCAGACCCCTCCAACCCCCTTCCCCCCCAACACACACTCACACACACACACACACACACACACACACACACACACACACACACACACACACACACACACACACACACATACAACCCTATCGGATGACAGCTCTGCATCTTTGCATAATGAAGCCCCTTATGAGTCCACAGGTCCAGCAGCACTATTGAGATTTAACACACATAGGCCTCAGCGCTCACTGAATAAATAGAGAGATAAATAAATAAATAAATAAATACACAAACAAACAGTCTCTCCGCTTCTCACTCCCTGGGCTCCAGAGATGATATCTGGGTCAGATTATGTGCCTAATTAAAAGGAACACTATTCTCTTTATTGACATTAGTGAGGAAGTGCAGAGACACTTATTGGCGCCACAGCCAGGATCATGGAGGCATGGAGAACGCTGGACCAAATCAGCCCCACAGGTGAGAGACTGGCCAGATAATGGGGCCCTTTTTCATTGACTAATACACATGTTGGAGATGTAGAGTAGTTCATCACATCTGTCATCTCCCCCTGAAAGTGATTAGAGATGAGGTTGTCCACAAGCAATGTGAGTGACTTATGCATGCACGATGCTCCACATCCTTTCACTAACACATCCTGTCTTCTTCACCTCTCTCTTCTTTTGTCTCCCTCACTCTCTGCTCTTCATCTTTTTAAATCTCCTCTCAATCCTTTTTTTCTCTCACATACATACTCTTAATTTCTTTCCCTCCCCCTCTCCCTTAGTTCTATCTGTCCCTCTCTCTCTCTTTTTTAATGTACTCTCGCCATCTGTTGTCACCAGCTACCATTTCAATCATGTTTCTGTTTCCTTGTTCATCCACTTCCTCTGTCACATTCAGTTTTAAATTCATCATTGAGATGCATGTCTTCCTCTCCATTGTCTAAGCCTTTCCTTCTATACTAAATACTAATTCTCCCCCTCCCTCTCTTTCTCTATGACACTTCCCTCCCTCCCTCTCTCTCTTTCTCTGTCCATTATGACTCTTCCCTCCCTCCCTCTCTCTTTCTTTCTCTGTTCATCCGTGTTTGAACATGTGTGCTTGTCATGCTTTTCATGTCTGTCTTCATGTACGCTGCGTGTTTTCCAGACGTCGACTGTAAGTGAGTGTAATTGTGTGTGTAGTCCTGATGTCCAAAGCCACACCAATGAGATTAAGTGGCCTAGTGGACACATATAATCTAATTGAACCGAGTAATTGCACTGTCTAGCTGCTAAGCACAGAACAGCTAGCTAGCTTTCCAAGCTAAACCCACATCAATTCTTGGGTCTGGGGAAGCATCATAGCTACAGGTAGCAAGTCAGGTGTATTTTTCCCAAAAAGCATAGTTGCTAAGTAAGTTACTGAATTGGTTGTAATGCAATTGGCAGGCCACGGAGATGCTAACTGCTAAGTAAATATGCTTTTAGGAAATAGATGCCTGGCACTTCATACCTTTAGCTTGATAAACTGAGCTAATCAGACTGTTCATTGGTAGTTGTATGACACTAGTAGAGACTGTTTATGACACTTCTTAGCCTGGCAGGCCGCTAGATTTCTAGGCTAGACACTTCTGTCAGTGTTACTGGAATTAACAAATCATGGGACATTGATATTAGTCTAAACTTCAACAAGAGAACTTTCTATGTAGACACCTTACACACTAAACTCACTGAAGAGAAGGGGAGTCGGATGGGAGAAACAAATTCGAGAGACATGAAGACGAGGAAGAGAGAAACAGAGAGAAAGAAGAAGAAGGGAAAGAGAGAAGAAGAAGAAGAAGAAGAAGGGGGAATAGAGAAACAAGAGAATGAGAGCAAATAAGAGGGGAAAGACAAAAACAAGGGAGAGGGAGAAAAGAGAGGAAGAGTGAAACTAGGGAGAAAAAGAGGAGGATACAGGTAGACAGCTTGCTCATATCAGAAGACACAGGATGTCGCTCAAAGAAGATATCCAACTAAGAGCCCATCTCTCCCTATCATCAGACAATAGACATAACCCAGGACAATAAAGAAGCTGTCTGACTCTGAAGTCTTCAGCGTCGTCTAAGTCTTTCTGCCTGCCTGCCTGCCTGCCTGGCATAACAGAGTTTTTAAAAAGTAATTCTTGGTGTTTGTGGTAATTAGGAGTCCACTGGGGCCTCAGTGCAGCAGAGTGATGTTTTCATCATGTTCCCAATTATCACAGTGAACACGGGAGAGAGGTGCAATCAGTGTTGTACACACACACACACACACACACACACACACACACACACACACACACACACACACACACACACACACACACACACACACACACACACACACACACACACGACAGCGAGGTGATGTTCTCTAGAACACTTTGTTCCCTGTGTGCAGTTATCTATCTTATTCTACACTATCTATCTATCTATCTATCCATCCATCCATCCATCCATCCACCCACCCACCCACCTACCCTCTGAGATATTTGAGGTATGAGGTTGGGGGGAGAACAGGTGACAAAAAACCCTCAAATGTCTCCCATCATGGCCAGACACCCCCAACAACCCCAGGTCACCATGGAGACACCCTCTAAAGGCTTCTCTAGACTCCCTGGCAGGTAATCAGGTAGACAGGCAGGCAGGCAGGCATCACAGGGAGAAGCTGCTAAACACACCAGTACACACCATAGCAAAGAACAGCAGAGCACACCACAGCAAAGCACAACACAATACAATACCAGAGCACACCACAACACAACACAGCACAGCACAACACAACACAACACAAAACAGCACAACACAACACTGTACAGCACAGCACAACACAACACAAAACAGCACAACACAACACAACACAGAACAGCAATGACATTCAGTGATCCGCTGGCTGCCTCTGACGCTGCCTGTGTGAGTCTGTGTGAGTGCTGAGTTAGAGTTAGAGTGGAGTCTGTGCCTGGAGGAGAACATCATCTCTCTGGAAGCAACACGATACACACACACACACACACACACACACACACACACACATACACAAACTGAGTCATACACACAGGAACTTTACTCTCAAACACAAAGCCTGCCACTGTATATCTTTGTTCAGCGCAAAAAGTTATAGCAAGTAAGAGAGAGAAGTGTTTGTGTGTGTGTGTGTGTGTGTGTGTGTGTGTGTGTGTGTGTGTGTGTGTGTGTGTGTGTGTGTGTGTGAGTAACTGAGTCTGTTTATGTGTGTATGGGCTTTGTTTGTGTTTGTTTGTTGTTGTGGTGGTGTTTATTTTGTTCTTGAGAAGAGCCAATCAAGCGTCTAGTGTGCTATATTAAGCCCTGCAGCTTTAACAATGGGAGAGCTTTGGCCAATCAATACTGCTGCTTCTGCACCCTCAAATAAGGCCTTTGCAGAAGGAGCAGCAGACTGACCCCCCCCCCCCCCACACACACACACACACAATCATCTCACACACACACACACTCCCTCAAATAAGGCCTGTGCAGAAGGAGCGGCAGACTGACAACACCCCCCCCACACACACAATCATCTCACACACACACACACACTCCCTCAAATAAGGCCTGTGCAGAAGGAGCGGCAGACTGACAACAGCCCCCCACACACACAATCATCTCTCACACACACACACACAAATAAGGCCTGTGCAGAAGGAGCGGCAGACTGACAACACCCCCCCCCCCACACACACACACAATCATCTCACACACACACACACACTCATCTCACACACACACACACACACACACACAAATAAGGCCTTAGCAGAAAGAGCACCAGACTGACACACACACACACGTCTCATCCACACACACGCACCTCAAATAAAGCTTGAGCAGGAGCGCCAGACACACACATTCATCTCATACACCCACATACACACACGCACAAACACACCCTCATCTCATCCATTTAGGCTTGTCTATGGACACACACCCCCCTCACCTCACACACACACACACACACACACACACACACACACACACACACACACACACACACACACACACACACACACACTCATCTCATCCAAACAGACCTACTGTCTATTACGGACAGTACTGGAGCCTGGACACCTCCAGGTGAGTTCATTGTATTGATTTGGTGTAATTCCACAGAAAGTGCACCTTTGATCACATCTACAACTCCAATAACATCCCAGTAAAGGCAAAGGAATTCTTGATCTTGGAGCAGATTGGTGGCTTATTCTGTGATGCAGGCCGTTTCATTGGACTAGGGGGCCCCAAGTAAACAGGACATGGGGGCCCTTCACCCCCCATAGACCCCCACATTGTTATAATCTTCCAGCATGTTTCATTAATATAATTATTTGTGATGGACTTATAGTTTTCTAATGCTGGCCTAAAGTCATATTGTATTGGAGAACCCAATCAACTAAACTATTAAAGTAAGTAGATCTTGGGGGTCCCTTTTCAGTTGGGGGCCCCAGGCAAGTGCCTGGTTTCCCTGTCCCGTTGCGACGGCCCTGCTGTGATGTGGTAGTGGATTGGAGAACCAGTCTGTGTCCTGTAAGCGGATTGGTGGGAATGCATTGGTGGGCCATTCTGTGATTTTGTGATGTAGGAGCGGATTGGTGGACCAGTCTTTGATCTTGATGTGGATTGGTCGGCCGTTCTGTCATCTGGGACAGGATTTGTGGGCTGATCTGTGGTATGGAAATGAATTGGTGGGCCATTCTGCTATCTAGAAGCGGATTGATCTGGATGTGGATTGGTGGGCTGCTCTGTGATGTGTGAGCGTTATCTAAAGTGAGCAGGTGTGCTAATAGATGCATGAGACGATGGTGTGTGTGTGGGTGTGTGTGTCCACAGACAAGCCTGTTTGGATGAGATGAGGGTGTGTGTGTCCGTGCATGTGTGCGTATCTGTGTGTGTTTGTGTGTGTGTGTGTGTGTGTGTGTGTGTCCGTGCGTGTGTGTGTGTGTGTGTGTGTGTGTGTGTGTGTGTGTGTGTGTGTGTGTGTGTGTGTGCACTCTATGTGTGTGTTGGGCAGGAGATAAAAGGAATCCATTACTGTGGTTGATGGTTGATGTGCTCCGCTTGTTGACCTCTCTAGTCTCCCTCAGTCCCATAAATACAGTACCAGCCCTCCCTCTCACTCTCACACAGCACACACACTCTCTGCTTTACACTCTCTGCTTCACACTCTCACACACACTCTCACCAGAGCACACCACAACACAGCACAGCACAGCACAATACAACAAAACACAGTACAACACAACACAAAACAGCACAACACAACACAACACAACACTGTACAGCACAGCACAGCACAACACAACACAACACAACACAACACTGTACGGCACAGCACAGCACAACACCTCTCTAGTCTCCCTCAGTCCCATAAATACAGTACCAGCCCTCCCTCTCACTCTCACACAGCACACACACTCTCTGCTTTACACTCTCTGCTTCACACTCTCACACACACTCTCACACAGCACACACACTCTCTGCTTTACACTCTCTGCTTCACACTCTCACACACACTCTCACACAGCACACACACTCTCTGCTTTACACTCTCTGTCTCACACTCTCACACAGCACACACACTCTCCCCTTGATCATACACACACTCTGTCTAACACTCCCGCACATCACACACACTCCACCCTAGATCACACACACTCTCTGCCTCACACAGCACACACTCTCCCCTACATCACCCACACTCTCTGTCTCACACTCTCACACAGCACACACACTCTCCCCTTGATCATACACACACTCTACCTCTCTCTCTCTCTGCCACTTACTCTCACACACTCTCTACCGCACACAGCACACAGCACACACACTCTTTCTGCCACGCACTCACACAGCACACACACTCTCTCTCTCTCTCTCTGCCTCACACTCTCTGCTTCATACTCTCACACACACTCTCTCTGCCCCTTACTCTCACACACTCTGCCGCACACAGCACACACACACTTTCTGCCTCACACTCTTACACAACATACACTCTCTCTGCCTCATACTGTCACAACACACACGCACACACACACGCATCTCATCCAAACACACACACACACACAAATATCATCCAAACAGGCCAGTTTTCTATAGACTCTCTCTGCCTCACACTCTCACACAACACACACTCTCTCTCTCTCTGCCTCACACTCTCACACAACACACACTCTCTCTGCTTTATTCTCTCCAAACCCACTCCACTATATCTTTCTTTCTGCACTAAACCCTTCTATCTCTCTCTCTCTCTTTTCTTTCTACAGTCGTTTCCTCTCTTTCTCTCTATCTTAATCTATTCTTCTCACTCTTTCTCTCTCTGTTCTCATTTGTCTCTTAACTCATCTCTTCTCTTTCTCTCTGTCTCTCTATCTGTCCTTCTTTCATCTCTCTTTTCATACATCTTCTTATCTTGTCTTTCTAACCCCCCCCCACACACACACAGACACAATCAAGCTCCACACAAACACACACAAACACACACACACACACAAACACAAACACACCCACACCCACACACACAATCAAGCTCCTCACAAACACACACACAAACACACACACACAGTCATGCTCTACACACACACACACACACACACACAGTCAAGCTCTACACAAACAAACACACACACACATACATTCACACACACACACACCAAAGCTCTATCTCATTTTATGCCAAGCCATCTTTCTCACTGTCTCTTTCTCAGCTTGTGCACGCATGAAGAATTGCCATTTTCAGAGGTAATGCACAAAAAGTGCACTATGCACCTGATACCCACAAACACACACACACACACACACACACACACACACACACACACACACACACACCTCTAACCCCTTTACTTTCACAGCGAAACAGAAATACACACACACACACACAAACACACAGACACACAGACACACACACACACACAAACACACACACACACACACACACACACACACACACACACACACACACACAGTATTGCAGAGGCATGTGTGAGTGTAAAATAGGCTGGCTGGCACTCTTGTGTGAGTTTGCTGAGACATGTCTTCTATTCTCAGGCCCTAAATGAAAACCAGGGCTCTGTTTACCCACAATG
>JAODXP020000031.1:28242807-28276815 GCA_027497455.2 Sardinella longiceps
AATAAAGTTGGTTTAAATTTTTCTCAAAGTTGAGGAAGCATGGTTGGAAGGCTGCTTTTACAAGTATTCCACTCACTATGAGTTGCCAAGCACTGTTCCAATGTCAAGGACACTTCTGAATTCTAAGTGGACGCTCACATTGACACGCTTTTTTTCACCTGCAGGCGAATTCAATTGTTTCCCTATGGAACGACGCGACTTGACCGTTGCTATGCGCCTCGTGTAAAAAAAAGCAAGCGACTAAAAAACGCAAGCGCTCAAAGTTGAAAATAGTTTAACTTTTGAGGTCACGTTATTTTCAACAATGGGGCGGTTGCCTAGCTGCCAGTCATAGCTAAGTCGGGGAATTAGCGGTTAAGCCAAATCTAGCTGTCATAGCAACAAGACGCACATTTATCAGTTTCGACCTTGCATGTTTTTGTCACTCACTATTTCAGAACATATTTCAGAACACTGAAACACGTTTCAGAAGAGGAAAAGTATGTTCAGTGTGAACGGCCGCTAAGGAGCGCTGAGTCACTTCGTTGCAACTTGCAGTCTGCTATACTTTTATCTGCATTCACCTTCATTTGGATTTATTACTGATAGCCTATAAATCCAGAGCCACATCTGAAGATTTAAATCTTACACCACAGATAGACCTTTCCCAATGCAGACCCACATCTCAAGATTTAGATCTGACCACTTGCGACAGACCTTCCCAAATCTCAAGATCTAAGACTGACCACTACCAATAGACATTCCCCAATGAAGTCTCATATCTCAATGGCTGTTTCCCAAACGGGAAGGTAGTGGCTTGCTGCCTCGCTGCCTTCACTCTCTCTTACCTCCCATAGAAGGTAACAAGGCTGCTGCTAAAAACTTAGTTTTGGACGACCTAGCAAGTAAGCAATTTAGAACAACGTCTTTTTGTTTATTTAATTGTCCAGGCACTGTTGCCAAGAGGTTGGTAGATTCTACAGAATGTTGGGCGCTGAAGGCAGCATGAAGGAAGCATTGACGCTTCCTTCAACATTGGCCAAAATGAAGGCGCCTTACAAGGCAGGATTTTATGCATTTATTCGTTTCGGACATGCTTTGATGCCTCACGGCCACCAAATGCTGCCTTCAAAGGCAGCATTTTCCCCATTTCGGACGCAGCCAATATTTAAGTCTAACATATACTGGTAGACCTTCCCCACATCAGAAGATCTAATTCTGATCGCGACACACTACACACAGACTTTCCCCATGGGGTGGTAGGCTACCAATCGATGTCTATCAAGATGCCTCTGCAATCAAATTGATTGTGATTGCAGGCTACTGCTCTCTTATGTCCTTGCTCTGTGATCAATGTGTACATTCATTTAAATCATGGGTATTTCGTTAAAATTAACATACAAAAGATCTGTTGAGAAAAGAAAAACAATCGTCTCAAGGATTTGCTTTAGACAGATTGGGGTTTTTCTGCTCTGTCTTCATTTGTAACTGGTTGAAATTTGGCATTGTTTCTCAAGGGCTGCTGATCTAGTAGACTTGGGTCAGTGCTTGGGGTAGGGTGGTGTGTCCGGACCTGATGTTGGTGTGAGTATCTTGCATCTGCTCTCAGTGAGCTCCATGTGTATGAGTGTCTTTCTTGCATCTGTGCGCTCCCAGCGTGCTCCTTGGGCAGAACCTGATGCTGGTGTGTCTTGCGTCCGTTCCCAGTGTTCTCCATGTGTACAGGTGTCTTACGTCCGCTGTCAGTGTGCTCTGTGTGTGTGTGTGTCTTGTGTCTCCTCCCAGCGTGCTCTGTGTGCGTGTGTGTGTGTGAGTGTCTTGTGTCTGCTCTGTGTGTTTTGTGTGCATGAGTGTCTTGCGTCTGTGCGCTCCCAGCGTGCTCTGTATGTGTGTGAGTGTCTTTGAGTCCTTGCGCTCCCAGCGTGCTCCGAGTGTGTGTGTGTGAGTGTCTTACGTCCGTGCGCTCCCAGCATGCTCGGTATGTGTGTGAGTGTCTTGAGTCTGTGCACTCCAAGCGTGCTCCGTGTGTGTGTGTGAGTGTCTTACGTCCGTGCGCTCCCAGCGTGCTCGGTATGTGTGTGAGTGTCTTGAGTCTGTGCGCTCCAAGCGTGCTCCGTGTGTGTGTGTGTGTGAGTGTCTTACGTCCGGGCGCTCCCAGCGTGCTCCGTAGGCAGATGGCGTCCTCTTTCCTCCCCATGCAGGGGTAATCACACACACACTGCCGTGCGGAGGAAACACACAGCCCATGCCAGAGATGAAGCAGGTTTAATTCAACACAATCCCCAAGCTTAAGCCGCGCTTTAGTCATGTCGTACATATGGCCCAACATCTGGGGACACAAAAAGAGAGAGAGAGCAGGGAGAGAGGAAGGAAGAGAGAGAGGGACAGAGACAGTGAGAGACAGAGTAGGGAGGGAGAGAGACAGAGAGTGAGGGACAGAGCAGGTCAGACAGAGCAAGGAGAGAGAGCAGGGAGAGAGACAAAGCAGGGAGACAGAGCGAAAGAGAGAGAGACAGAGCAGGGAGCAAAAGAGAGAGAGAGAGGGAGACAGAGAGAGTGAGAGACAGCAAGAAGAGAGACAAAGCAGGAGAGAGAGAGAGAGAGAGAGAGAAAGAAAGAGTAAGTAAAAGACCTGGGGTTGGGTTGGATGTATTTCTCAGCCACACCTGCCTCACAAGTGTCCCAGCTGGGCTTGTGAAAGCGTCAGCAAAGTCTCAGGCATGGCAAAGACCTCTGGATGATTTATTTATCACTGGCCATAGCCATAGCGCCATAGAGCAGTGTTTCTCAAACTTTTTCTGTCATTCCCCACTTTGGAAGGCAGAGAATTTTCACGCCCCACCTGGAAGGCTCAATTTGCGCACAATATCTCTGTGAGGAATACTTTGGGATTTTTGTCAATGTTAGAATTTTTAATGTTACTAATTCAAAGCCAAATTTCTCTTGAACCCCTCATCACAGCAACAATTGACTGTCATGTGCATATCTGACAATAGCTGTGAAGTTGGGGGGCATGGTGTGGCCATTGGTCAATTGCAAAGAAATGTCTCGCGCCCCACCTGTCATGTGTCTGCGCCCCACTAGTGGGGCCCGCCCCACAGTTTGAGAAACACTGCCATAGAGTCACACGTCTAAAAGTAACCAGACCTGACATTCTCCAAGGCTGATGACTGACCAACATAGATGAGTTCACCTTATTTGTTATTCCAGTCACAGTGGAGCAGTTACATACTGAACCTTAAATCCGATCCGAGTTTACAGCGAAACGTTGTCGGATCCCTGAAGACTTACCCTACTGACTGACGTGATGTTCATGAGGTCAGCCATATGTGTGTGTTGACTATTGGCCATGTAAACGTGCCAAATATGCAGATGATTGTGTATTGATGCACAAGAGAAGTAAACTAGCTTATATACCCACCCCTAATCCTGTTCCAATCCTACGGCTGCATAGGCCTAATAGTAATTTACCTCAGAGTATCAGAGGATTCCGTTTAAAGCAGATTAAACATAAAAAAGGGGAGTGTGTGTGTGTGTGTGGGAGGGGTGTGTGGGGGTGGTGGTGGTGTGGGGGGGGGGTGTACTATACCTCATTCAGAAAAAAAATAACTCTGGAATATCATTTCTTTGCCTTAAAATTGTTGTTGTTCATTTAGTTTTTATTCTTTTACTGACTAAATGGATTGACCAGGAGGGGGAGAGTACCTCACTGCAAGAACTGAGTCCCCCATGCAGCATACACACACACACACATAAACAACACACACACACACACACACACACACACACACACACACACACACACACACACACACACACACACATCAGTTTACTCACACCTCACAGCAGAGGCAACCTTCCTCTTCTGCGTCTTCCAGGAACAGCCTATTACCAGATCAAGTGGACAATAGCTGAAGGTCACAAACCGCAATAAAGAGAGGCTGAGTTGTGGCTGGGCCAGGGCACTTAATAAAGTGCCTCACTCTCTCTCTCTCTCACGTCTCACGCTTTACAGGAGAGGCCAGATTAAACCTTCTATTCTCACATTCTCTTTTGCTTTTCTTTTTTTCTCTCTCTCTCTCTCTCTCTCTCTCTCTCTCTCTCTCTCTCTCTCTCTCTATCTCTCTCTGTTGTGTTTGGGGATAAATGCAACTTCTTATTTTCTTGGCTTTCAAAGCTGTGTCTTTTCTTTTATTTGGTAGAGACATTAATTTAGCCCAGGGCCATTTTTCCATCCTGCTTTTGTAGTCTGTGGCTTTTATAAGACAGTGGACGTGTGGAGAGGTCAGTAACTTGCATTAAAGATGCATGACAGCCAACTCCATGGGATCCAAGAGCCAATATTATCTGCCTGTATGTCTGTCTGCCTGCCTGCCGTGAAATGGTAGTGGCACTGCCCCGGGACTGGCTTTCTGTCACTTGACTTTATCCTTTTGTGCTAACGTTGTAAACATTGACAAAACAAAATGAAACAAAACAAAACAAAATCGGAAAGACAACAATACTGTCAGGGACTTTGTATCTTAGCCACTTATATGCTATGGGGGTGTTTACAAGTATAGCAAGCTATCTAGCTTGCTAGTTTAAGACAGAGAATTGTGCCTAGCACTGCTTTAAGGTTTAAAACTGCTGAAAAAAATCACAGTCGAACTATTTTGTTTTGTTTGGGAGCCATAAGCAGCTAAATGGCTCATTTGGGGGTCTGTTCCAGTAGGGCGGGTTGTGGCGCTGTAATTCAGGCCGTTCTGCACGGGGTTTAATGAGGTGATCTTCATCTGCAGCTCCCTCCCTCCATCCCTTTCTCTCTCTCTCTCCACTTTCTCTCCCTCCCTCCATCCCTTTCTCTCTCTCTCCATCTTCCCTCCCTCCCTTTCTCTCTCCTCCCTCCATCCCTTTCTCTCTCTCTCCACCTTCCCTCCCTCCCTCCATCCATCCATTTCTCTCTCTCTCCACCTTCCTTCCCTCCCTTTCTCTTTCCACGTCCCCTTCTTCTTCTTCTTCTTCTCTCTCTCTCTCTCTCTCTCTCTCTCTCCCTCTCCCCCTCTCCCTCCCTCCTCCGGCAGAACGGTTTCATGTCTGTTTGTTTTTCAGATATGCAAATAAGCCCAAGACTTACAAAAAAATGCTAAGGGTCTTTGAAGCATTATTTTGGGAATTAAGCTCTTTTTTAAGTTTAATGTAAAGCATACCAATATAATTGTTTGGCTATCCATACATTTCAAATGTTCTGATATGTCTCAGTTGTATCATTTCAATTGGAATCAAAAGCACTGCTTGCATTGACACCATCTGATTGGGCAGTAGAGAAACACTAACTTTTCTTATTATTTTAAAAGTGTAGAAGAATTTCATTTTAGAATGCGATATCCACCATCTTACTGTAATTAACTTTTTTTTGTTACATTGTTTTCAGATACTGTATAATTGGATTTACACATTAGGAATGCTTTTAATTGATTTACTTTTACAGAAACGAAAATGGACATACAGTAATTGAAGTTTGAACAATGGTTAGGCCAACTGAGGTATACAATTAAAACGAAAGACTTTTGAAGGTATTCAAAGGGTTTTCAAAGGGATTTTTTTTTTTAGCATTTTGGAACTAATTATATGCACTTTTAGATATCTGTTTTAATAGTTTTACTGTAATAATTTCTGAGTGATCTCTATCAAATTGCGGTTTAAGTGTTATTATCAAGTAAACCAAATGAAGCGAAAACCATCCGTGGATCCAATACACAAAACTGAGGATGCATTGATGTTCCTTATTTATTAAGAATGCATTGGCATCTGATACACTGACTGACCAAAAGTGATTGCATCTCATTCAATGCAATTTAAATCCATAAGTCCTGCGTAAAGCCATCAATAGTTAAGTCTATCTAACCTTCCTATGTCTCCAAGGTGAATAGGAACCTTACAGTACAATATGTGTTTTCTAGTGAGTACTATTTCAAGAGACTGAAATGCCTCATTGGCCCTGGCTGAAGAAGATGAAGCACAAAGAAACACTATGAGATGTGAATGAGCTACAATCAGTGAAGGACTCAAGGAACAAAATTCGCTTAGCTAACTCTTTATCTATGAAGGCCTTCCTTTCAGTTGGAGATGGGAGTACTGTATAGCCTGTAGAATTCTAATAACACTGCAGGGAAGGCAATAATAACCAGGTGTGTGTGTGTGTGTGTGTGTGTGTGTGTAGGTGTGTGTGTGAAAGTAAAAGTAAGGTCATCAGTGCGAGGGACACTGACCTTGTGGGAATATTATGGGTTTTCTCCCCTCCTCCCGTTTCCATGACAGTCACTGACTATACATGGGACAATAATAACCAACCAAATGCAGAAATTCCAGTAGGCCTAGGCATTTTTTTCCGTCTTTTGGATGAGACATTAAACCGTGGTCCTGACTGTCCTGACACTGGTCATAAAAGATCCCACAACACTTGTCCAGGTGGGTGCTACACATTGGTGGTGGTTAGTGAGGTCCCCCTTCCACTGTAAAGCGCCTTGGGTGTCTTGAAAAGCGCTATAGAAATGTAAGGTGGGACTTATACTGTATATGCCACAGTGACATGGGACATGGGACTTATACTGTACTTTGTATATGGCAGAGTGAGAGAGACACGGGTCTTATATTGTATGCCAGAGTGAGAGAGACATGGTAGGCGAGGAGGGAAAATGACTCTTAGCGCTCGATGATGGAAATGCTTTTGCCTCCCATTACCCTGAAGACGGACGGCGGTGCTTTAATTGAAGATCATTGTGCCGGCACCACGGTCGGTTATCAGTCCTCCAAGCCACACTCACAGAGTTCCGAGCCGAGCCAGCCACTAGAATCTGTGTGGAAATGTCACGGCTGTCATTGCAAACTAACGACTGTATTCTATCAAAGCACTGCTTCTGAAACACCCCTAAAGCTGAAAGCTATACTTAACAACCATGGATGAATTCTCATTACTTTGCTTTGTGATATACAGTATGTATTTTTTTTTTTACTTCTGCAAACTGGAGTTAAACCTCTTAAGACATTTTTTTTTTATCTTGGATAAATGTACTGACTTATTTTTCTAGGACAGTAATGACTTCAATCAGCTGTTGCTAGGTTTCACTCATTGAGATGAGCGCTCTATTCTTGATGCTGGCTTGGTTCATTTACAGTGTGTAAGTGATTGAACAAAGTGAGAGATATATAATATAATATGAAACTTGCTTATCATTTTTAACCAATATGGGAAGGCTACTATGGATCTGTGTTTGCCCAAATGGCTCTATCACTCATGACGTGCCTGTTGTCATTCCATTTACAACACAGCATTTAGATTTTACAGGTGAAACGCGCCATAGCTAATTTGCATAAAGTTAAACGTTTTTTTTTAGCTTTTTTTAGTCGCTCAAATCGCTCAAAAGTCGCTCAAAACTTTTACAGTTGGTAGCTTTTGTAGCTTTTATCGCTTTTGCCCATAGAGAGTGAATGACTTCCAGCAATTTTACAGCTTTTGTAGCTCTTGGTGTGAACGTACATTTAGAGTACTCATGATTCATCATTATTTGAGGCTTGTGTGTTTGACACTAATGCACAGTAGAAATATCAGTTGAGCATTGCACCCCATTGTGTCCAGGCCTGTCCCAGTCAGATGCTGAAAATGGCATCCATGATCCCATCCAGAAATAGACTAGGCTTCTGCCTCCAGGACTGGGCTGCCATCAATAATCAATGCTTTGTCAATACAACCAACAACATTGTATCTCATAGGCTACATGCCAGAGCATGACAAGCAGTGTGTAGAAGGAAATTATTTATTTGATCACTGGTGTTTCTTGAAGGATACCTAAAGTCCATCCGTGGACACTGACCAAGCACTTCTAAACTCTTGCACTTGCTCTCCTATTAGCAAATGGCACTCCTAGTAGGCACTTACTTGTATTGTGTTGCAGTTTGATTGTTATCCCTCTTTTGTAAGTCGCTTTGGATAAAAGCGTCTGCTAAATGCATAAATGTAAATGTAAATGTAAAAGGTATAGACCCTTTCTGTGTTTGTAAACATTCCGTGTTCTAACATTCTATAAACTGCAACTGGAGGCAGAACGCCTCCAGAAGCTATCAGAACCAATACAAAAGTGACCGTTTTCAGCGCTGTATTTTAATGCTTTCTCAACAGCTAATCCTACATTTTATAATTTTGGCGTAATCTATTAGATGTATAC
This sequence comes from Sardinella longiceps, assembly GCA_027497455.2. Lineage (NCBI taxonomy): Eukaryota > Metazoa > Chordata > Actinopteri > Clupeiformes > Clupeidae > Sardinella > Sardinella longiceps. Next base: position 28,250,991 of record JAODXP020000031.1, read on the forward strand.
TAAATAATATCCAACTACAGTAACGATCCTGTATGCCTTACAGTGTTTACAAATTGCGTGAGTTAAGGTGCACTTCAAGAGAAATGCGCTTAATCCTATGGGAAAACGACTAACGTTAGTAACGTCACTTAACAAGGTAGGCGATCTACCGTCAGCTAACAAGCTAGCGGGTTATTCGGTGGTAAAGTTTGGCTTTTAGGGGTAGTGTTAAAGTGATACAAAATCCCTGTGTTCAGTTAAATATGTGGAGACTGTCGATAAGTTTGTTTGCTTTGACAAGTGGTTTAAATTGAGAGAGGTCGCTACGGTGGCAGTATGGCATCACTACGTTATCCAGCAGCCTAAAGATGCAGATAGCCACCTGTGCTACTTTCAGTCTCTGAACTTTGGGTACTCGTTTAATCATGTTGGTGGACATATATTTTGTTGTTTGTGAATCATATCTTGTAAAGAAATAGATTCTTGAGTTATATTATAATGACAAGCTATATTATCAAAGATGGGGAAAGTTGTGAAATTTACAGGCATGTCTATCAGAACAGACGATTTTCTGCCTCCAAAACTCAACTCATGGAATTGTGACGTAGCCTCAAAAAGGGTCTATAGATAATGATAAAGGAATAGATCAGACATCAATCCAGACGATGTAGTTTATTTATGAAATAAAACACAGGATACATTTTCAGTTTGGTTACTTTACTGTAATATCTAGAAGGTAGCACAGCATTTGGTGAATATGGTAACATTTTTTAAAGTAGAAATCGCAGGCTGCAGAGAAGGATATCATTTTACATTTACAGTTAGAAAATAGTCATAAAACATTGCACAGATAATGCAAACTGATCAGAACTAGATCATGAACTCAGAATATGTTCAATTTAGATTTAGATTTAGATTTAGATCCAATAGCTTCAAGTCTAAACAGCAGATTAAGCACTGACCATAGAAAACGAAGTGGAGAAAAATCAGTTTCACAGTGCAAACAGCAAATGGCCAATAAAAGTGCCATGCTTATTTTGGTTATCGAAAATCCAGGTGTCTGCAAAGAGACGCACATACACCTGGTCACCTCTATCGAGCTCCAGGGTCATCCCCTGGGTTACTGTCTCAGGACGATTGCCTGAACCTGCATGATTGTACGCTATTGTGATCAACTCGCCATTCTTCGTGAGTTTGAGACCCATGGCTCTGCTGGAACTATGATGACCAGAGAAACTGAAGTAGTAGACCCCCATCACTGGAGCCGTGAAGATACCTGTGTTCAACACAAGACAACATGATGCATCATACATAATACCAGGGGAGGTTTCTAGCATGGGCGGTTACCCAGGGCAGCAGCATCGGGGGGCGGCATCACAGGCACTCTGATTGATTTATTTATTTATTTAAATATCTGGTGTTATGAACTTTGCTCAGTTAGCTGCTGGAGTTAAATCTAATAATAACCAAGCAAATAAGGTGTTCGCCCAGGGAACCATATGATTGGACCGCTCCTACTACTTTACCTTGAGCTCATTGTTGACATTTGCAAGTTGCAAATTGGAATATGAAGACACGTACCAGTTCCTGGATTGTAAGCATTGCCGACATTGGCATAAACATTCTTGTAGACCAGAGTGACCTCAGTGTTGTATGGGCCCACGGTTCCCTCTATCCCCAGTGAAGCTCCGAATGCCACTGGCGCTAAAACACAAAGTCAAACAGGTGTGTCAATCAGATTAAGATGTAGGTCACTGATCAGATAGACAGGATAGATAGAGTGCAGTAGAGTACTGATAAGGAATGACTCAACACACATGTGCAATAGGCCTACAGTACTTGTACATTACCATCTACCTTCCATTTAACTGATTATGGGTATTAGATTCCTTATAGATTCCTTAGATCAGGGGTCTCAAACACCAAATAGAGAATGCAATTCAACCCTTGAGAGTGGTCTCCTTCCACCCCATACAAAATTATCTCATTTCTTTTCCTTAAGAGAGGATGTTTTTAGCCCCATTAGAAATGCTAGTAAATGTGATTTCAGGGCCTAGAACAGGAATACAGAGGAATATCAAGCAGCACTGTACGGTATCCCATTCTCCTCTGTGCAAGGAGGTCATAAAGTGTCCCACTATAGGTAGGTGTCATGGGATAAAAAAACCCCACAAAACTCACAACAGGTATCATGTATCAAAAAACAGTTTCCATCCAGATGTTTCTGCCCCCAAAGTGTTTTTTCCCCTATAGGGGAAATCTATATCTTATTTTTCTTTTTTAATATATAAACAGTGCATTTTCAGAAATCTTTTTGTATAATACTTGAACCCCCGAGCTCCTTTGACGTTGGGACCCTGCCTTAGATCTAAGTCATGCATTGAGGCTTACAAAGTACTTTCCCATAACGATGAATGGACAATACATTTTCCCTTGCATATAGCCTACTGTACTGTATAGCTGCATCTCAATGTCCCATTAAACCCTAAGGTCTCAAAGACCAAACCGGAATGAGTCTGCCTTGTGATTGGCCAGTTCATACCAGTTAAGTCTTCAATGGTTCAGGACTTAAGGTGGACATTGAAATCAGCCTCTGTGTTACCTGTCTTGCTCTGTTCCTCTAGCTGGAACTTGAGGTTGGCCACAGTGTCTTGCAGCTCTCGCAGGTCCCGCTCCAGACAGTCAATGCCCACTGTATCCCTCTTCTCTGTCTCACCCGGTCCTTCAGCATGGCTGGTCTGCTGGAGGGAGCTGGGAACCAACAGCAGCAACAGTAGCAGCTCAGATGGATAACTCTGCATCTTCATGGTCACCTCAGAGAGATTTCAACTCCAGAGCTGGATCAGTTCAGCCCTTTTATACAGCACAGGACGGCTGGGTGGTTTATCATGCAAATATCAGCACTGTGTAAGCATAAGAAAGTAAACAAGGAAATGTAATTTGCATTCAGACATACAAATTTACTGGAAAGAAAGATAAAAGAATGCTTTCAGGGTGTGACAAGGGTACAGTATAGACTTGTTTCACACCTGAACATTCCGAGGTTCCATGGTAGTAAACTGAACATTCTACCATTAAAATGCATTGTATTTAAGTCCTCTTTCTGACTTGAAAAAAATGGGTAATAACATTTAAAACATGTCTAAATTCATTTTCTTTCAAATAATACACATTTGAAGCACGCAAATTTTGAGGTCCCGAGTAGATAAAAGTGGTTTTACATTTATGTGCATGAAGCTTCAAACTATTCGGGACGTCCCAATTTTTGTGCTTCAAATGTGTATTATTTGAAGGAAAGTGAATTTAAACATGTTTGAAATGTTATTACCCATTTTTTTCAAGTCAGAAAGAGGCATAAATCCAATGCATTTCAATGATAGAATGTTCAGTTTACTACCATGGAATGTCGGAATTTTCAGGTGTGAAACAAGTATAGGCTATTGTGGATTGCACAAGGTTGTATGAAGTACCCGAAAGTTCAGTAAACATACAGATAAAAAAATACTTTTGTAGAAGTTCAAGTCACTCTGGCTTGGCCTCTCCAATACAAGTGGAGTCACTCAGTCGACCACTAAACTCAATTTCATCAGTAACTATATTGTAGTGGAGTAAGTAAGCAATTTACTCAGGAAATGCAATAAATTAAAAGGCCTTAATCTACTCATGACCTACCCAGGAGTAGACTAGACAACATTAGTCTCTCCAGGACTGGCTGCACTCATGACCTGTCCAAGAGTAGACTAGAGTCTCCAGGACTGGACTTACTATACTCATAGTCATGACTTATCCAGAAGTAGACTACAGTATTGGCTCCAGGATTGGCCGACACAACATGGTCTGGCCTAACTATATTCATGATCCCAGCCAGAAGTAGAATTGGCTTTTGCCTCCAGGACTGGAGTGGAATCAATAATCAATACACTATTGATACTTAAACAACCAACAGTAATGTTTCATGAGCTACATGCCAGGGCATGACAAGCAGTGTGTAGGAGATCATTTCTTTGATCACTGGTGTTTCTGGATTTTCTTGAAGGACCCCTAAAGTCCCTCCATAGACAAAAGGAAACGCCAAGATAAAGGAATGGATCAGACATTAATACAGAAGATGTAATTTATTGATGAAATACAATTCACGAATCATTTGCAGTTTGGCTACTTTACTGTTATATCTAAAACGTAGCACAGTATTTGGTGATTATGGTAACATATTTTAAAGTACAGATCGCAGGCTGCAGATGAGGCTATAATTTCACATTAGTACAGTTACAACATGAATGTAAAACTTTCCAGTCAGAACATCAATGTGAAACATTGCAGAGATAATGCGAATTGATAAGAATTTGATCATGAACTCAGAATATGTTCAATTTAGATTTAGATTCAGTAACTTCAAGTCCAAAAGCAGATCAAACACCACAGAAGAAACAGTAAACAAAATGGAGGAAAATCAGTATTACAGTGCAAACAGCAAATGGCCAATAAAAGTGCCATGCTTATTTTGGTTATCGAAAAGCCAGGTGTTTTCAATGAGACGCACATACACCTGGTCACCTTTCTGGAGCTCTACGGTCATCCCCTGGGTTACTGTCTCAGGACGATTGCCTGCAGCATGATTGAAACCCATTGTGATCAACTCGCCGTTCTTCATGAGTTTGAGACCCATGGCTCTGCTGGAACTATGATGACCAGAGAAACTGAAGTAGTAGACCCCCATCGCTGGTGCCGTGAACATACCTGTGTGTTCAACACAAGACAACATGATGCATCATACATAATACTACTTTACCTTGAGTTCATTGTTGACCTTTGCTTCTTAATAAGTTGCAAATTGGAATATGAAGACACGTACCAGTTCCTGGATTGTAAGCATTGCCGACATTGGCATAAACATTCTTGTAGACCAGAGTGACCTCAGTGTTGTATGGGCCCACGGTTCCCTCTATCCCCAGTGAAGCTCCGAATGCCACTGGCACTAAAACACAAAGTCAAACAGGTGAGTCATTCAGATTAAGATATTGGCTACTGGTCAGATAGACAGGATAGATACATTTAACTGACTATGGGTTGTAAATTCCTAGTAGATTCCTTAGCTCAGGGGTCTCAAACTCCAGGTTTAAATAGAGAATGCAATTGATCCCTTGAGAGTGCCCCGTTATGAGAGGATGTTTCCAGCCCCATTAGAAATGCTCAAAAATGTGATTTCAGGGCTTAGAACAGCACTGTGTGTACTGCACCCCTCTGTGCAATGAAACAAACAAATAAAATATGAAAATGAATAAAATATTGTGTAAAATATAAAACAAATGTCAGTTATTTTCTTTTTTTTAGTTCATATGTGTTCCACTATAGATATCATGGGATCAAAAAACCCAAAATCCACTACAGGTATCAGGTATATATATATATAAAAAAAACAGTTTTGAGACAACCTTCTCCTCCATCCAGATGTTTGTGCTCCCAAAGTGCTTTTTTCCCCTATAGGCCTATTTTTTTAAAATACAAACACTGCATTTTCAGAAATCTTTGTGTGTAATACTTGAACCCCCAAGCTCCTTTGACGTTGGTATGCATTGAGGCTTACAAAGTACTTTCCCATAATGACTAATACATTTTCTTTCCCATAAAATAAATTTACTTTCCCATAACTACCAATACATTTTCCCTTGCATATAGCCTACTGTACTGTATGGCTGCATCTCAATGTCCCCATTATGACCTGACATCTTAAAGACACAACTAGAATGAGTCTGCCTTGTGATTGGCCAGTTCAGGGCTAAGGATGGACATTGGGATTCATCCTCATTATCTCCCTTCAGAACGCCATTCTCTTCTCTGATTGGCTGCTAGGTGGCCATTAATTCCAGATAACCGGCTACTTTGGAAGTAGTTCCAAAAAATAACTCATCTAATAACTGATTACCGTTCCATATGAATGCCTTTCCGAATGGTAACTATAACAACAATAAGCAACCTTGTAGATCTACTTTCAACTGAAAGTAGTACCCAAACCGAACAGGTTAGCTTCTTTTAAATTTGAGTTGCATATTTCTTTTACGTTTTATACGCTTCTTCAAATATACGAGAGATAGATAGATACGGGAGATAAGCGGGATAACGACCTCCGAGGTGTCCAGTTATTCATTTTATAATTGTCTTGGCGGAATAACTCCGTCTTCGCGCTGCGCGCGTCGCCGGAGTTCTAGACTCCGCCTCGACAATTATAAATGAATAACTGGACACCTCGTCGGCCGTTATCCCTTACGTGTTACCTGTCTTCCTCTGTTCCTCCAGCTGGGTCTTGAGGTTGGCCACAGTGCCTTGCAGCTCTCGCAGGTCCCGCTCCAAGCAGTCAATGGCTGCTGGATCCTTCTCCCCCGGGCCTTCAGTATGGCTGCCTGGACTCTGCATCTTCACAGTCACCTCAGAGAGATTTCAACTCCAGAGCTGGATCAGCTCAGCCCTTTTATACAGCACTGAACGGCTGAGTGGTTTATCCTGCAAATATCATATATCAGCACTGTGTAAGCATAAGAAAGTAAACAAGGAAATGTAATTTGAATTCTGACAGACAAATTTACTGGGAAGAAAGATGAAAGAATGTTGTCAGTCAAGACAAGGGTGACAAGGGTATAGTATTGTGGATTGCACAAGGTTGTATGACGTACCGAAAGTCCCACTTGAGTAAACATACAGATAAAATAAATAATTTGGTAGAAGTTCAACTCACTCTGGCTTGTCTTGTCCAAAACAGGTGGAGTCACTCAGTCGACCACTAATTTCAATTTCATCAGTAGCTATCATTGTACTTGTTTTGGTGGTGTTCATGTTATTATTACTTCAGCCAAGGAGGTTATGCTTTCAGTCGTGTTGGTTTGTCTGTCTGTCTGTCTGTTTGTTTGATTGTACATGTGAAAAGTATCTCAGCATTTTGTGATTAACATCACAAGTAGACAAGTAAATTAACATATCATCAAAGTAGAGAATGCATATAATTTTACACTTACAGTTAGAAAATGATCATAGAATGTACATGTACAAGTGATTGTTTGTCTGCATTTATGTTTGTTTTTCTGCCTTGGCGTAGACTGTTGTCATTATGTGTACCTTTTGGTGATGTCCTTGCTATCATTGCACTTGTTTTGGTGGTGTCCATGTTATTATTACCTCCGCCAAAGTGGTTCTGTTTTGGTCGCGTTGGTTTGTCTGTCTGTCTGTTTGTTTGATTGTCTGTTTGTCAGCAGGATAACTCGAAAAATACTGCAAAGATTTGGATGATATTTTCGGCCAATGTGTATATTGGGACAAGCTAGAAGCGATTTGATTTTGGTGGTGATCGGTGATCCAGAACATGATCTGGAATTTATATTGTGTCTGTGACCACATTGCCTTGGCAGAGGTCTGCACTCTCTGAGCGCTTTTCTAATTTCTTTTTTGTCGTCTTTTGTCTTTTTAGACATGTTTTTATGTTACCTGGTTGACTACAGATGAAAAGTAGTCATTTGACTAATTCTGACATATTTTCATGTTCACCTCAGAGAGATTTCAACTCCAGAGCTGAATCAGTTCAACCCTTTAATACAACACAGGACAGCTGGGTGGTTTATCCTGCAAATATCATATGTCAGCACTTACTGTGTAATGAACAAGGAAATGTAATTTGAATTTTGATTGACATATTTCCTGGGAAGAAAGACTAAAGAATGCTGTCAGTCAAAAGACCAGTTTATTCAGGGTTTGGCAAGGGTACAGTATAGGTTATTGTGGATTGCACAAGGTTGTATGACGTACCGAAAGTCCCACTTGAGTAAACATACAGATAAAATAAATACTTTGGTAGAAGTTCAACTCACTCTGGCTTGTCTTGTCCAAAACAGGTGGAGTCATTCAGTCAACCGCTAAATTCTATTTCATCAATAACTATACTCCCAATTGAAAATGTACTGCAGTAAAAGTATGCAATTTACTCAAGAAATGTAGTAAACTAAAAGTAGAAGTTCATAGATTTTCAACAACTCAAGTATTAAAAGTAGATACTCCCTATACATACTGTTATTAAGTATTTTAACTTAGTTAATACAGTACACATCACTGGGATTGCATTTGTATGAAGGTGAATGAGATATCTACCATTTAACAAATTTTCTTCCATATGAGGCTCCGATTCGATGCACATTCATGCTAGACCCAATTTAAATGGATTCAAAAGGGAAACTAATGATTTCTTTCATCACTGGTGTTTCTGGATTTGCTTGAAGGACCCCTAAATTCCCTTCATGGACATAAAGAAAAACCACAGATAAGGAATGGATCAGACACAGTGCAGACAATTTTGCAATTTATTAATGAAAAAAAAAAGTTCAGGATATATTTTCAGTTTGGCTACTTTAATATCTAAAAAGGATCTCAGCATTGTGTGATTAACATCACAAGTAGACAAGTAAATTAACATATCATCAAAGTAGAGAATGCATATAATTTTACACTTACAGTTAGAAAATGATCATAGAATGTACATGTACAAGTGATTGTTTGTCTGCATTTATGTTTGTTTTTCTGCCTTGGCGTAGACTGTTGTCATTGTGTGTACCTTTTGGTGATGTCCTTGCTATCATTGTACTTGTTTTGGTGGTGTCCATGTTATTATTACCTCCGCCAAGGAGGTTCTGTTTTGGTCGCGTTGGTTTGTCTGTCTGTCTGTTTGTTTGATTGTCTGTTTGTCAGCAGGATAACTCGAAAAATACTGCACAGATTTGGACGATATTTTCGGCCAATGTGTATATTGGGACAAGCTAGAAGCGATTTGATTTTGGTGGTGATCGGTGATCCAGAACATGATCTGGAATTTATATTGTGTCTGTGACCACATTGCCTTGGCAGAGGTCTGTGCTCTCTGAGCGCTTTTCTAATTTCTTTTTTTGTCGTCTTTTGTCTTTTTAGACATGTTTTTATGTTACCTGCCAGGTTGACTACAGATGAAAAGTAGTCATTTGACTAATTCTGACATATTTTCATGTTCACCTCAGAGAGATTTCAACTCCAGAGCTGAATCAGTTCAACCCTTTAATACAACACAGGACAGCTGGGTGGTTTATCCTGCAAATATCATATGTCAGCACTTACTGTGTAATGAACAAGGAAATGTAATTTGAATTTTGATTGACATATTTCCTGGGAAGAAAGACTAAAGAATGCTGTCAGTCAAAAGACCAGTTTATTCAGGGTTTGGCAAGGGTACAGTATAGGTTATTGTGGATTGCACAAGGTTGTATGACGTACCGAAAGTCCCACTTGAGTAAACATACAGATAAAATAAATACTTTGGTAGAAGTTCAACTCACTCTGGCTTGTCTTGTCCAAAACAGGTGGAGTCATTCAGTCAACCGCTAAATTCTATTTCATCAATAACTATACTCCCAATTGAAAATGTACTGCAGTAAAAGTATGCAATTTACTCAAGAAATGTAGTAAACTAAAAGTAGAAGTTCATAGATTTTCAACAACTCAAGTATTAAGGCCCAATCCCATTTCTATTCCCTAACACTAGCACTCGTTTTCGAGTTCCCTCCAAGATGAGACACCCCTCGATTGTGTAGTGAGAAGTGCGATCTTCCCCTAATAAATGGGACAGCACTTCGCATAAAAATGTCTTCACCTGTTTCATGCGTCTATCGTTAACACTGAACGGATATAAGGCTCTTAACCGGGGTAAACTGTTCAAAAGCCGTCATCGACAATTATCATCACCCACATGAGAGGCTCTGGTAATTCTGGTGAAAGATTTGCGCACTTTGAAAAATATCGATCTTTCTAATAGTCATTTTTTAACACACCAGTGCGGAATTCAACTGAATTTACATCAAACTAAGATATCCCAACATTAAAAAATATATATACATGCTTAATTGCAATAGTAGCTATATTTTTTAAGTTCTTATCCAGAGCTTAGAGAACGGGACACAGCTCGGGCAGTCGGACACAGATCGGGTACCCATACGCAGTTCGCAAAGAATCGTGGGTAATTTCATCTTCACTTCAACTTCACTTCGTTCGAAGTCTGCACCCGACCTCCCTCCGTTTGAAGGGGCGATTTGAAGGGCTGAAAGCCACTATCCCTCGGCCCCGAAAGTATTGGGACACCCTACACTTACACATGAACGCGCAAACCGAGTGTTAGGGCCAAAATCGAGGGGAAGTGATAGTGAAGTGATAGAAATGGGACTGGGCCTAAAAGTACAGATACTCCCTATACATACTGTTATTAAGTATTTTAACTTAGTTAATACAGTACACATCACTGGGATTGCATTTGTATGAAGGTGAATGAGATATCTACCATTTAACACATTTTCAGTATACATCACTGGGATTGCATTTGTATGAAGGTGAATGAGATATCTACCATTTAACAAATTTTCTTCCATATGAGGCTCCGATTCGATGCACATTCATGCTAGACCCAATTTAAATGGATTCAAAAGGGAAACTAATGATTTCTTTCATCACTGGTGTTTCTGGATTTGCTTGAAGGACCCCTAAATTCCCTTCATGGACATAAAGAAAAACCACAGATAAGGAATGGATCAGACACAGTGCAGACAATTTTGCAATTTATTAATGAAAAAAAAAATGTTCAGGATATATTTTCAGTTTGGCTACTTTAATATCTAAAAAGTATCTCAGCATTGTGTGATTAACATCACAAGTAGACAAGTAAATTAACATATCATCAAAGTAGAGAATGCATATAATTTTACACTTACAGTTAGAAAATGATCATAGAATGTACATGTACAAGTGATTGTTTGTCTGCATTTATGTTTGTTTTTCTGCCTTGGCGTAGACTGTTGTCATTGTGTGTACCTTTTGGTGATGTCCTTGCTATCATTGTACTTGTTTTGGTGGTGTCCATGTTATTATTACCTCCGCCAAGGTGGTTCTGTTTTGGTCGCGTTGGTTTGTCTGTCTGTCTGTTTGTTTGATTGTCTGTTTGTCAGCAGGATAACTCGAAAAATACTGCACGGATTTGGATGAAATACAATGTGTATTTTGGGACAAGCAAGAACAGATTCGATTTTGGTGGCGATCGGTGATCCAGAACATGATCTGGAATTTATATTGTGTCTTGTGACCACATTGCCTTGGCAGAGGTCTGCGCTCTCTGAGCGCTTTTCTATTTTTTTTTTTTTTTGTCGTCTTTTGTCTTTTTAAACATGTTTTTATGTTACCTGCCAGGTCGACTACAGATATAAAGTAGTCATTTGACTAATCCTGGCATATTTTCATGTTCACCTTAGAGAGATTTCAACTCCAGAGCTGTATCAGTTCAGCCCTTTTATACAACACAGGACAGATGGGTGGTTTATCCTGCAAATATCATATGTCAGAACTTACTGTGTAATGAACAAGGAAATGTAATTTGAATTTCGATAGACAAATTTACTGGGAAGAAAGATGAAAGAATGCTGTCAGTCAGGGTTTGGCAAGGGTACAGTTTAAGCTATTGTGGATTGTACAAGGTTGTATGAAGTATTCGAAAGTCCCACTTGACTTGAGTAAACAAACAGATAAAAAATTTATTTGGTAGAAGTTCTATTTAATCAGTAACCAGCAAAGCGCTCAGACAGGGCAGACCAGAGCGAATCAGGTCTTGCTTGTCCCATTATACACATTGTCAAAAAAATTCATCCAAATTTGTGCAGTACTTTTCAAGTTATCCTGCTGACTAACAGGCAAACAAACAAACAAATAGACAGACATTTGAAAATGTAGTGCAGTAAAAGTATGCAATTTACTCAGGAAATGTAGTAAATTAAAAGTAGAAGTTAATAGATTTTCAACAACTCAAGTATTGAAAAAGTGCAAATACTCCCAATACATACTTAAGTACTGAACTTAAGTATTTAACTTAGTTATGTGTATACATCACTGGGATTGCATTTGTATGAGGTTGAATGAGATATCTACCATTTAACAAATTTTCTTCCATGTGTGGCTCTGATTTGATGAACATCCAGGCTAGACACAGTTTAGTCATTTAAATGGATTCAAAAGGGTAACTAATGATTTTTATGAACTAATGATATGTTATGTTTGATATATTGTGTGTAGCCTGTTATACTTAGACATAGAATTGGGACTGGCAATGTTCTGACACTTTACACTCACCTTATAGCTCAGCATGCAGCCCTGCATGGTCCTGTGTACACCTAGCCTAGCAATCTAGACCTGCTCCAGCAGCATCAAATAGATTTGCTCAGCCAGTACATCTAGTAGCAAGCCATAGGGAATTTGATTGGTCGAACAGGTCTTTGGTATTTTTTGCCATCAACGGTGCCTTCCAGGCAGTGCTGCCTTCAAGGCACTACTCACTCAGTTTAGGGTTAGGATGAGAGTTGAGGGGGTTAGGGTTAGGAATAGGGTAAGGGTAGTGCCGTTGAGGCTGTGCTGCCTGGAAGGTGCCGTTGGGGGCAAAAGGGGAGACCCTACATTTCGGTCTCCAGGCCTGGCCTTACTGTACTCATGATCCCCTCCAGAAGTAGAATATAGGCATCTGCCTCCAGGATTGGACTGGCATCAATAATCAAGACACTATTGATACATAAACAACCAACAGTAATGTTTCATGAGCTCCATGCCAGGGCATGACAAGCAGTGTGTAGGAGATCATTTCTTTGATCACTGGTGTTTCTGGATTTGCTTAAAGGACCCCTAAAGTCCCTCCATAGACAAAAGGAAACGCCATGATAAAGGAATGGATCAGACATTAATACAGAAGATGTAATTTATTGATGAAATACAATTCACGACACATTTTCAGTTTGGCTATTTTACTGTAATATCTAAAACTTAGCGCAGCATTTGGTGATCATTTTTTTTTTTTTTTTAGTAGAGATCGCAGACTGCAGAGAAGGCTACATTTTACATTTATAGTTAGAAATTGATCGTAAAACATTGCACAGATAATGCAAACTGATCAGAACTAAATCATGAACTAAGAAAATGTTCAATTTAGATTTAGATTCCATCATCAACCCTAAACAGCAGATGAAACATGGAATAGAGAAAAAAAACACAAAACAAAATGGTGGAAAATCAGTTTCACAGTGCAAATAGCAAATGGCCAATAAAAGTGCCATGAATATTGGCATTATCAAAAAGCCAGGTGTTTGCATAGAGACGGACGTACACCTGGTCACCTTTCTCGAGCTCCAGAGTCATCCCATGGGTTACGGTCTCAGGTCGATTGCCTGCAGCATGATTGTACGCAATCGTGATCAACTCGCCGTTCTTGATGAGTTTGAGACCCATGGCTCTTCTGGAGCTATGATGACCAGAGAAACTGAAGTAGTAGACCCCCTCCACCGGTGCCGTGAAGATACCTGTGTTCAACACAAGACAACATGATGCATCATACATAATACTACTTTACCTTGAGTTCATTGTTGAACTCTGCCTCTAACTGTTAAGGTTAGGCCTACTTGAAAAATGTGTGGAAACTCGTTCCCTCAAATGAGTTGAGTAACTATAACTTATCTTTTTAGATGTAAAGTGCTTTTAACTTGAAAAAGATAAGTTATAGTTACTTAACTCATTTGAGGCAACGAGTTTCCACACCTTTGTCAAGTAACCATTACAAATAGTTTTTTACAGTGTACGTTGCAAATTGGAATATGAAGACACATACCACTTCCTGGATTGTAAGCATTGCCAACATTGGCAAAAACCTTCTTGTAGACCAGAGTGACCTCAGTGTTGTATGGGCCCACAGTTCCAATAATCCCCAGTGAAGCTCCGAATGCCACTGGCACTAAAACACAATTTGGAGCAGATGTGTCATTCAGATTAAAGGTGGGGTATGTGATTTGGACAAATGGTTTGAGAAAACTACGCATTTGAAAAGAAACAATTCAGAGGTCCAATCCCCTGTCTTCAGAGTTTCCCTGATACCACAATTCCATATTTCCTATAGTATAGGAAATTTTATTCTTGCGTTGGAGTAATTATTAATAATTATTTATTGTTAAAAAGTTGATTAATTGTTTGCAATGTGAATTGCGGTGTGATTGTAAATTTAAGCAATATAGTAAAAAGTGCTCAAGGAAGGCATCACATACCACACATTTAAGATGTAGGCCACTGATCAGATTGTCAGGATAGAGAGTGCAGTAGAGTACTGATAAGGAATGACTCAACACACATGTGCAGTAAGCCTACTTGTAAATTTCAATTTCCCTCAATTTACTGGTTGTAGATTCCTTAGGTCAATGGTCTCAAACTCCAGGTCAAACAGAGAATGCAATTCAACCCTTGAGAGTGTTAGAAATGTGTTAGAAATGTGATTTCAGGGCCTAGAACAGGAATAGAGAGGAATATCAAGAAGAACTATGTGTTCTGCACCCCAATCACCTCTGCAATAAAACAAATGAAATATGAAAATGAATAAAATATTGTGCAAAATATCAAATATCAGCTATTTTTTTTAGTCATAAAGTATCCCACTATAGTAAGTATCATGGGATGGGAAAAAAACTCACTACAGGACAGTTTTGAGACAACCTTCTCCTCCATCCAGATGTTTGTGCTCCATAAGTGTTTTTCCCCCTATAGACCTATTTTATTTTATTTTTATTTTTTAAATATAAACATTGCATTTTGAGAAATCTTTTTTTGCATAGTACTTCAACCCCCAGGCTCCTTTGACGTTGGGACCCCTGTCTTGGATCTAAGTCCTGTATGCATTGTGGCTTACAAAGTACTTTCCCATAATGACTAATGGACAATACATTTTCCCTTGCACATAGCCTACTGTACTGTATAGCTGCATCTCAATGTCCCCTCTAAGACTAAGCCCTGAACCCTCAAAGACACAACTAGAATGAGTCTGCCTTGTGATTGGCCGGTTCAGGGCTAAGGATGGACATTGGGATTCATCCTCAGTGTTACCTGTCTTCCTCTGTTCCTCCAGCTGGGTCTTGAGGTTGGCCACAGTGTCTTGCAACTCTTTCAGGTCCCGCGCCAGACAGTCCACTGTATCCCTCCTCTCTGTCTCACCTGGTCCTTCAGCATGACTGGCCTGCAGGAGGGAGCTGAGAACCAGCAGCAGCTGCAGCACAGATGGAAAACTCTGCATCTTCATGGTCACCTCAGAGAGATTTCAACTCCAGAGCTGGATCAGCTCAGCCCTTTTATACAGCACAGGACGGCTGGGTGTTTTATCATGCAAATATCATATGTCAGCACTTACTGTGTAAGCATGAGAAAGTAAACAGGGAAATCTAGTATTTTGAATTCTGAGACAAATTTACTGGAAAGAAAGATGGAAGAATGCTGTCAGTCAAGACCAGTGTTTTCAGGGTGTGGCAAGGATACAGTATAGGCTATTGTGGATTGGACAAGGTTGTATGAAGTACCCAAACATCTCCATGGTCACATAAGAGAGATTTCAACTCTAGAGCTGAATCAGCTCAGCCCTTTTATACAGCACAGGGTAAGGATGAGAAAGTGAACAATGCGATTTGGATTCTGATAGACAGATTTACCGGTACATCGGAAAGGAAAGAATGCTGTCAGTCAAGACCAGTGTTTTCAGGTTGTGGCAAGGGTCCAGCTATTGTGGATTGCACAGTGTTGTATGAAGTACCCAAGAGTCCCACTTGAGTAAAAGTACAGATAGAGTACTCTGCAAAACAAAAAAAAAACCTTTGGTAGAAGTTTAAGGCCCAGTCCTATTTCTCTTCCCTTAACTCTAGCATTTGTTTTTGAGTGCCGTCCAAAGTGAGACACCCCTCGATTGTTTAGTGAGAAGTGCAGATCCTCCCCCACAAAACGGGACAGCGCTCTTCATAAAAACGTCTTCACCTGTTTTACGCATTTATCGTTAAAGAGATCCTATGCAAGATCCGGTGGCCTCATCCAGTAAGCTAAGAACCAATTAAAGCAGTTATTAAGCGTTTTTGCCAATAATCCTCCATTTAGAATTGCGTAGTCGATGGAGAAAGCCACTAACAAAATATATCGACAGTTGAATGCGCTGAGAAGGCACAAATCCCATTGTAATTCAAACAGTAAGCTCCAGCTAAGTTACGTGGCCTGACTTGCATGCTAACCAAAACAAACGGGGGGTGGACGCAATTACTGATCTTGCAAGGGCGATATCGGCCTCTAAGAGGTACGGACAAACTCGCGACGGGGCTCATTTTACTCCAGAACATGGCATTTATCAATTTCAATGAGTTCTAGGCAAAGTATACAACGGTGCAATGAATAGGAAACGTCAAAATTTTACCTAAATATTGCAAGTGGGGGCTTTAAGACTGAATGGATAAAGGCTCTAAACTGGGGTTCAAAAGCCGTCCTCCACAAATATAATGATCATCCTAACCTGAGAAAATAATCAACATGAGACGCTCTCGTAGCTTTCTTGAAAGATTTGCACACTGTGAAAAACATCGACCTTCTTAATATTCATGTTATATATAGATATCCTGACATTAAAAAAATATAAAGAAAGTAATTGCAATAATATAGCTTTATTTGTGAAGTTCTTATTCAGAGCCGGTTGCCATCTTTTTGTTTAGCTGATTGAGTTTGCAAAGAATCGTGGGTAATTTCATCTTCACTTAGTTCGGAGTCTGCACTTGACCTCCCTCCGTTTGATGGGGCGATTTGAAGGGCTGAAAGTGTATTCGCCCTTGGTCTTGAAAGTATTGGGACACACTTCACTTACAAGTAAAAAGGTATGGTATTAGATGCTTTCCCGGAGCACTTTTTACTAGATTGCTTAAAATGACATTCACACTTAGATTCTAACCATTCAATTGAATTTTTCAACACAAAAATTAAAAACATGTTAGTCATTCATGGAACAAATAACAAAACACAATAAACAAAAACAAAACACAAAAAGACAAAAACAAAATCCTATCTTTTTAAACAAGTCAAAATGATTGCACAGTGATATATGTATCAAACCCCTCTGCTGTATGTCCCTCCCTCCTCCCCATTCGCTCCTGGAGGCGTGGCTTCACGAGAGGTCTGAAGACAGGGGAATGAATTCTGAATAGTTTATTTTTTAAAATGCCAAGCTTGCAAAAAAAAAAAAATTGTTTTCTCGAATCTCCAACCATAATATATCAGTTCCTGGATTGTAATCATTCCCAGCAAAGGAAAATAAAAAACCTTCTGGTAAATGAGTTGTCAGTGTTGAGGAATGCTGCCAGTCAAGATTTGTTTATTTTTCTATTTTGAGAGGGTGAAAGTGGAGCAAGAGGTGTTAAGGTTAGTTAAAGGGAGAGAGACAAATCCACATTGATGAAGACCAAAATCAAGCTCTTATACGCTGCTATGAGAGATTGTTTAAAAAGTTTATATTATAATGTAATGCACCCAGGCCGGTTATAGGCATAGACGAACGAGGCGATCGCCTAGGGCATCAAATATCAGGGGGCATCACAAAACATTTTTTTTTCTTCAGTTTTTCACTCAAAACTCAAATTTGGCCTAAGGTAGAAGTGTAGAACCAGCCCTGACTGCACCATTGATGCATATGTCACTCTATCTTGGTCATAAGCTATTCAATTATCTTTGCTTGAACCATCACAAGAGCAGATATGTCCGCTTTACATGTGTACTAAAAGTACTTAAGGAAAATGTTTGCTTTCAATAAAATCCAATGGTCAATTGATGTCTTGGTTTCAACACTTCATTGCATCATTGTGCTACAAGCCATTATCACAAATTATAGAATCCCCTGGAGCTCAAATGCCCTCAGGATAGGGTTACAGGTTTATCTACTTGAAATATGAAACTGTTCTTGAGATATGACAGCTTTTCTAATCCCCTGGAGCTCAAAATGCCCTCAGGATAGGGTTACAGGTTTATCTACTTGAAATATGAAACTGTTCTTGAGATATGACAGTTTTTCTTGTTTGGTGGCTTTGCCGCCATTTTTCATTTGTGTTTTGTCACGCAGTGGCAGTCAGCTATGAGCAAAGCACTGGTAGCGTACTGGTAGCATACTTCTGGCTGTCCCAGCACCTTGCACCAGACTATCCAGACTCCTTTATTGTGTCGTTCCATGCTGGTGGAATGACCTACCGAGCACAACCAGAGCAAGCGCGCCCCTCTCTGTATTCTGTTTTCTTCAGAGAACACCTCTTGTCCTTGCAGTACCACACTCTAAAGACCCTATAGATAATTTTCTTCTATGACTCCTAGCTTGATTGTTAATCCATTCGTGTAAGTCGCTTTGGATAAAAGTGTCTGCTAAATGCATAAATGTAAATGTAAATGTAGTCCTATGTTTGACTCAAGGGTACCGTGGCTGACACCTTGTTGACAGTCATCACCTTGTTTCTTTCAAGTGTGTAAGCGTGATACACTGTGACACAGACCCATACTTACGTGCGGTCATCTTCTGGCTCACCAGCCTGGAATATAGCATGTGTACTGTAAATAAAAAGTATACTAAAAGTGTCCACTGCCGTCTGTTTGAATAGGCATGAACCACAAGCATGAATATGAGCTGTGTGTAAATGTCCGACTGGTCCCTCTCTCCTCCACACCTGCAGTTAGTGTTGCCACCTGTCCCGGATTTTCAAGGTCTGTCCCGGATTTTTTTTTTTTAAAATCTTGAAAAAATCCTGTTTTTCAGGATTTTAAAGAAAATGCCTGCTATTAAATAGAGCAATCAACTAAACAAATAATTAGTAAGTGTCATGTTTACTAATTTACTAAAGGGTGCTGTTGCTGACAAACAAAAAAGGTTGATTCGACGGTAAAAATTAACAAGATTTTTGCCAGACACAGGTGGCAACCCTACCTGCATTGGGTGCCTTTGAAGCTAGCGCTGCAGCCGTGTGGTGTGTGAGATTGCTTGCATAATGAGAGGCGATCTGCATGCAGCAGCAGCAGTAATCCAGGCTTTAGGCGGGGCTAATCGAGGGGAGAGCTAGCAATCTCAGAGGATGGATGATAATTCCTCCATCAGCGATGCAAACCTGGTTGATTTCACACCGATTCAGCGGCATGCCACCCCCTGAGCAAGTACAGTAGCCCCTCGCTCGGGTCTTTTGGGAAAGGACTGCTTTCTGCAGGACTACAGGCTGTGTTGAGTTCCTCCCAACTCAATGCAGTTATATCCACGTCTTGTAGTCTTAAAAAAACTAGCACGATGGATGTATTTCCTCCCAAAGACATCAAAGCAGAAAAGCTGCTGAGTTGAAGCCTTCTCTCTCCAGAGGAAAGCCTTTTAAGGTCATAAACAGCATTGAATAATCTGGACATCAAACTGGTTGCTCACCTGTTTCTTGTTTCTTATTCACTTCATTTTACCAATTTCCCAAAAGTGAATGTCACTGGACAAGACTGAAATACTACCATGAAGAAAAACTATCCTACTAAATCTACTGTATGCATTACTGTAAAGACTACATATGAAGACTTCAGATGCCAAAGCCTCTAAGTCTGTATGTGATGAACTGACAGAATATGTTTATATAATTTTTGATAGCTATATTATCAGTTCAACAAAATGTGCAGTTTGATTATTTGTAAGTTTTTCACCAGTATCAGTGATGAAAGAGCTTCCACACCGGAACATCCACACCAATTGCATACACTGTACAAACTTCTTAAACAAGTTCTGAAGATTCAACAATAGGTGGGTTTACATGGACACTTCTAATCTGATTAGAAAGATTCCATGTGCATTCTATTGAACAGTATCCAAGGAGATGCATTCATGAATGCAATCTAAAATGGAATATTGGGTTAAATAATCAGATTAGAAGTGTCCTTGTAAACGGGGCTAATGTCTTAGTTCTGTGCTCAAGTCAGGCCTGGTTCCATCCCTGATGGCTTGTGAGCCTGTACCTATGAGGAGATGTCCCTGACTGTCCCAGTTCCTCTGATGCGATTGAAAAGAGGTTGGGATCAGAAATTTGCTGTTGTATGGCTGTAAAATGAAAACATCCCTATAGTCTCCTTAGAGCAGCCCTGCATGTCCCAGATGTTGGCTAAAACTGCAGACCTCAGCCGTAAATCCACAGGATCCTTTATTGGTTTAGGGACAAAAGGTATTGCAGTATACAATGTCTATCTGGCAAAAGCGATTGTGCCATGTAAAATGCTCAACTGCATATTATATATGAAAAGAGCACTTGCACATCCCATGTGGAGTGTGTGTGAGTGTCTGTGTGTGTCTCTGTGTGTGTGTGTCTGTATGGACTGTATATGGGTCTTTACAGTATGTATGTATGTTTATGTGTCTGGGTGTCTGAGTGTGTGTGTGTGTGTGTGTGTGTGTGTGTGTGTGTGTGTGTGTGTGTGTGTGTGTGTGTGTGTGAATGTGTGTATTGTATGTGTCTGTACGTAGAGTATGTGTATGTCTCTGTGTGTCTAAGTGTGTGTGTGTGTGTGTGTGTGTGTGTGTGAATGTGTGTATTGTATGTGTCTGTACGTATGTCAAGTCAAGTCAAGTCACTTTTATTTATATAGCACATTTCAAACAACATAGTTGATCCAAAGTGCTTTAAAAATAATAATAATAATAATAATAATAATAATAATAATAATAATACAATAATAATAAACAATAAACAAATAATAATAATAATAATAATAATAATAATAATAATATGCAAATGACCAAATAAAACAAACAAACAAAAATAATAACAAAAATAAAAGAGGAAAAGGGTTTAGGGAGAATTAAAGGCTAGGGAAAAAGATGTGTTTTTAACTGAGACTTAAAAAGATCAATGGTATGAATGGACCTAATGTGGGAGGGGAGACTATTCCAGAGCTGGGGAGCAGAGACAGAGAAGGCTCTGTCACCTCTGGTTCTAAGGTGAGAGGAGGGAACAGAAAGAAGAAGTTTAGAGGAAGATCTGAGTGGCCTAGAAGTGCAGTAAGGACTAAGTAAATTGCAGATGTATTCTGGAGCTAATTGATGTAAGGCTTTGAAAACATAAAGTAATAATTTAAACTCAATTCTATATTTCACTGGCAACCAGTGCAGTTCACAGAGCACAGGAGTGATGTGATCACGCTTCTTAGTTCCAGTAAGCAATCTAGCAGCAGCATTTTGAACCATTTGTAATCTAGCAATAGAAGAGTTGGGAAGGCCAAAATAAAGTGCATTACAATAGTCTAATCTTGAAGTGATGAATGAATGAATTAGTGTTTCCATGTCTTTAGCAGAGAGGAAAGATTTTAACTTTGCAATAGTTCTCAATTGGAAAAAACTGGCCTTCACCACACTGCTTATTTGATTACTGAATGTGAGTGAAGAATCCAGGTAGACTCCAAGGTTTTTGACTACACTACTGAAATTTGAAGATAAGGGACCAAGAGCATTACTCAGGTCAGAAACAGAAGTAGGAGGCCCAAATAAGATCACTTCAGTTTTCTTTTCATTAAGTTGTAAGAAATTCATGGCCATCCAACATTTGATGTCATTAAGACACTTAAACAGGTTTACCAAAGAGCCAGAGTCACCAGGAGTGACTGGAAGGTAAAACTGTGTGTCATCTGCATAGCAATGGTATTGAACACTGTATTTTTCAAAAATTGATCCAAGTGGGAGCATATACAGTGAAAATAAAAGAGGACCTAAAATGGACCCTTGGGGGACACCACACTTGATTGGAGCAGAAGAAGAGGAATAATTATCCAACCTGACTGAAAAGGTTCTATTGCTCAAATAAGACTTAAACCATTGCAGTACTGTGCCCTGTAGACCAACTTCAGCTTCCAATCTTTTTACAAGAATGGAATGGTCTATTGTGTCAAATGCAGCACTAAGGTCGAGGAGAACTAGGAGGGCACAGGAACCAGAATCAACAGAGAGAAGGATGTCATTGTGGACTTTGATCAGGGCAGATTCAGTGCTGTGTAAGGATCTAAACCCAGATTGGAATTTATCAAAAATGCTAAACTTGTTTAAGTATAGAGATACCTGGGAGAGGACTACTTTTTCCAGGATCTTAGACATAAAAGGCAATTTGGAAATAGGCCTATAATTCTTAAGATCATTGGTGTCAAGATTAGGCTTTTTAAGTAGTGGTTGCACTACCGCCTGCTTAAAACTAGATGGGACCTCTCCATATGTCAAGGAGTTATTAATTATAGCCAGTACACTAGGACATATGGCTGTAAAGACTTCCTTGAAAAGGCGAGAGGGTAACACATCTAAGTGGCAAGTGCTAGGTTTTAAGTGAGACACCACCTCAGAAAGCTGGAAGGGAGACACAAGTTGGAAGTGTTTGAGAGAGCTGAGTGATAAAATAGGAACAGATGGGTCATTATCTGAGGGTGGAATAAGAGATTTGATATTGTCAATCTTATCAATAAAGAATCTGAGAAACTTTTCACAGATCTCAGTGGAAGGGGCAACAGTGGAAGTGGCAGCAGGAGGATTTAAAATTGAGTTAATAGAGCTAAACAAGATTCTAGGTCTATGAGAATTACTATTAATTAAGTCTGCATAATACTCAGCCTTAGCCGTCTTAACAGCTCTTTGGTACATTTTAAGAGAATCTCTATAAATGTCATAGGACACCTGTAATTTATCTTTTCTCCATTTACGTTCAGCTCTCCTACAGAGTTGTGAGCGAGTGGAGTCATTCAACCAGGGGGTAGAATTAGACTTGTGTATGTCTGTGTGTCTAAGTGTGTGTGTGTGTGTCAGTATGTACTGTATATATGTTTGTGGTTGTGTGTCTGTATGTACTGTATGTGTGTGTCTGGTCTGTACATATGTGTGTGTCTCTGTGTCTGAGTGTGAGTTTGTGTGTGTGTGTGTTAGTGTGTGTGTGTGTGTGTGTGTGTGTGTGTGTCTGTGTGTGTCTCTTTCTCTCTCTCTCTGTGCGTGTGTGTGTGTGTGTGTGTCCTGTGGGTTTAATGGGGTGTTTCTCTGGTGTTCCTCCACGGCCCAGAGCCCCGCCCTTCTACTGCTCCCTCTGGTGTGTGCCTGTGTGTATGTATGTGTGTGTGTGTGTGTGTGTGTGTGTGTGTGTGTGTGTGTGTGTGTGTGTTGCATTGAGTATACACCCTGTTGTCAGCATGCTCCCAGGACATATTCTATAGGTCTGCAAAACGAATGTGGCCTCATTTCTGCATACTTTTACAAGTCCCATATCAACTGCTTTTGAATATTTGTGAGTGTGTGTGTGTGTGTGTGTGTGCGTGTGTGTGTGTGTGTGACAGAGAGAGAGTGTGTGTTTGTGGTGTGCCCGTGGAGAGTTCAGTGTGTGTGGAGTTATGTGTGTGTGTGTGTGTGTGTGACAGGGAGAGGTTTTTGTAGTGTGTGTGCTTGGAGGGTTCAGTGTGTGTGTGTGTGTGTGTGTGTGTATGTGTGTGTGTGTGTGTGTGTGTGTGTGTGTGTGTGTGTGTGTGTGTGTGTGTGTGTGTGTGTGTGTGTGTATGTTTGTAGTGTTTTTGCATCAACATTTGCATTTGCTTTTATGAGATAACATAACATTTAATGTACTTTATGAGGGCTGTCAGGGGCATTATGATCATATACTTCAATTTGTCCGCTTTTTCTCTCACTCTATCTATGGCAGTGTTTGCGTGTGTGTGTGTGTGTGTGATGTCATACACTATCTGTGGCAGTGTTTGTGTGTGTGTGTGTGGTGTCATACATTGTATGGCAGTATTGTGTTTGTGTGTGGTGTGATATACAGTATGGCAGTGGTGTGTGTGTGTGTGTTTGTGTGTGTGATATCATATAATATCAATGACAGTGTTGTGTTTGTGTGTGGTGTCATATACAGTATGGCAGTGGTGTGTGTGTGTGTGTGTGTGGCTTGAGTTGTTCTCATGTCAATGTGCAATTGTATTTGCATGAACATGTGTGCTTGCTTATTGTGTATGACCATGGGCATGTGTTTGTTTGTGTAGTAAAGAAGCCCTTTTTAAATCACACACCGTGTTTTAAAATGTGCCTTAAAAGGATTGTTTTTTGTTTGTTTTTGTTCAGAAAAAAAAAAACAAGTATTTCCCCTTTCTTCTGACCCAAAGTAACCCGAGTTGCACATGAAGACCTGGGCTCTCTCTCTCTCTCTCTGTGTGTGTGTGTGTGTGTGTGTGCGTGTGCCCATGCGCGCAGCTATACTGTAGACCTGATCTAACTGAGCTTGACCGTTTGTGTTTGTTTTTCCTCAGGCTTGTGTTTGACTGTGAAATGTGTCACTTATTGTTTTTGCCAAAGCTGGTGTCCACCCCCCTGTCCCTGTAGCTGGACGAGCTGAGGGGGAGGGTGGGCTGGAGCTCTCTTATACCTGGGGAGGGGCCATGCTCTCTTACTACCTGGGGAAGGGCCATATTCCCCTGTCGGTGAATGGATTAACACTCCGAAACTAATCTTATTAATTATCTCCATATGAAGAGTTCAGATGCAAAACCCCCTAAACACCATTTTTTGTGAAAACTGAGTTAATGATATTGTGTGAATCCTGTATAAATCTAGAATATGTAAATGAAATGTTTTTTGTGAAAAAATAAAATAAAACCTGCTCCCCGCCGTGTCTAAAATATCTGTTTACAATCAAAACACTGTAAACGCCTGATAAAAAATGGCCTTTTTCTCAAAAAGTGGTCAAGTGGAGTTAGGGGTTTTGCATCTGAACTCTTCATATAGAGTTAAACCGTGTATATCCTCAAGAGAAGTCATGACAGGTTTATATAGTTTATGACAGATTCTTGACAACATCATATCATAGGTAATGATAGTGTCATGTCAGTCTTATGATGGTATCTTCAAATAAAGTGTTACCGTAGTAGTAGTAGTAATAGAATAAATGGTGGTAAACTTCCAGTATATATTTAAAATTTAGTTTTATTCAACATAGTTTTGGAGTCCAAAGGATTGATTGACAGCCATCACTACCCACTTCCGTTTGTAGGAGATTTAACCTCCCTTACCTGCCTAATACATTGTGTGCCCCAGTGGTTTAAATCTTCCTTCTTCCTCCCCTTTCTCACTTGATCCCACCTTAATCCCTGAAGGAAATCCCTAGAAAAGCACTCAGAGAGTGCAGACTCTCCGCACGGCAATATCACTGATACGATATAAATTGCAGAATGCATTTTGGATCACTGGTCACTTGCTCTTCCTTGAGTAAAGACACACCTAAGGTAAAAAATTTCATCCAAATCTGTGCAAAAATTCCAGAGTTAATGTATAGCTGTGTTCTACACCCTATCTTCTCCCCCAAACAGGTTGTCCAAAAAGAGGAAGTTGGCTCAGTGTGTGCTGTGGGTGCTTTATGAGAACAGATGGATGCTGTCTCATCCCTGCTTGCTGTACACAGAGGAGACTTCAGAGAGTCTTGATCAGATGGCAGATGACAGCTTCTTCAGCGATGATGATGAGTGCTGCAGTGGATCGGCTGCACAGATGTCTGCACTGGGCTGTTTGTATTTGCTGACTGCCCACTTTTGGTCAGACAATGTTCAAAGTAAACTAATGCCTATTAATAAAAATTGCATATTAGACACAAGGTATTGTACTGTATTTGCACCACAGTCCTGGTATCCCTACAAACTCTTGCAAGTAAATTGTTTAATAATTCTTCTGTCATGAAGCACAGCTTTATTGTGGACTTGTTCAGCATTTTCATTCCAAACAAACAAACAAAAAAACATGACATGACATGAATCTTGAACATGACACTTTTTTTAATGTTGATACATATAGCAGACATAACAAAGATTGATTGACACAACAGTCATAAACATGAAGCATCATAAACGATCATACTATGTGTCATTGATGTTGATGACAGGCTCATGTCACTCCTGTCTTGGCCCCATCAAATAAAATTTTACAAAAAATATA
>JAODXP020000031.1:28281915-28286915 GCA_027497455.2 Sardinella longiceps
GTCAGGGTTTAAATTTATTGATAAGGGTGTCCCACAGGGTTCTTCCTTAGGCCCCCTCCTGTTCTCAATATTTATTAATGATCTTGCACGAATTTGTACAAACTGTCAAATTCAGTTATATGCTGATGACACAGTACTATATTACACCAACTCTAATATCCGTCTAATTCGTAGTTCTTTACAATCAGACTTTGACCTGGTTCAAAAATGGTTTTCAACCAATAAGCTCCATTTGAACAAGAAGAAGTCACATAATATGCTATTTTGCACCCGACCAGCTTCTCTGGCATTAAGTGATTGGTTTATTAATTTTCAGGATGGAACAACTATGATGAAAGTTGATGAATTTAAATATCTAGGCCTTTGGCTTGATTCTCAACTTTCTTTCAAATTCCATATTCATTTTATCACTAAGAAAATATATGGCTGTCTGAAATCACTTTACCGCTCAGTTCACTGCTTCTCACATGAAGTAAGAAAGAAAATAATTATGCAACTAGTTTTCCCTATTCTAGATTATGCTGATGTCATATATGGTAACACCTCTGACACAAATCTTCGCCCACTTACAGTGTTATACAACAGTCTCTGTAGGTTTGTGCTCAGGTGTCCATATAGAACCCACCATTGCATTATGTATGAATCTTTGAATTGGCCCACTCCGAAATCTAGGAGGCAGCTCCATTACTTAATTCTCACTTTCAAATGTATTCACTTTAATTTTCCAATATATTTAAAACAATTTCTAATTCCGTTCAGCTCACAGTATAATCTAAGGCACATGGATAATTTGTTTTTACATATTCCAAGAATTAAGAAAGAAGTTGGTCGTCGTGCATTTAAATTCAAGGCTCCAGCAGATTGGAACAATCTCCCCTCATCACTTAGGTCCATTACCTCTCTCACTATCTTTAAATCAGCTCTATCTTCTCACTTTCATACTTTATGTTCCTGCTTTTGACCAGCCTATTTCTTATTTTGGATGTATATTTATCCAACTTTGGCTTTTGTGCTATTGTCCACTATTTGTGAATAACCCATGTATATACTCATACACCTCTTACTGGTGCACTAATGTATATGTGTAACATCAGCAGGTGTACTAGGGTGTGGAATGGACTGGTTTTAGGGAGCATTGTTTAGTGTGTATGCATGGTTGTGTGAAAGTATGTGTTAGTGTCTGTGTCTTTATGTCTATTTATTTATTTATGTTGTTGTTGTTGTTTATTATTATGTATTCTCTTTTTCTTTCTTATTTGTTTTTCTATTTATTTTGCAAGGACCCCTCGAAAATGAGATGTACCATCTCAAGGGGCTATCCTTCAAATAAAGAATTATGAATTATGAACAACACAACACAATACAACACAACACAACACAAGTACATTACACTACATGAAACACATTTTGGACATGTTAAACAGTCGTTCACTCTGTAACAAGCCATTTAATCAATTATCAAAGTGACTACGCAGTTGGTAAATTAACCAAAAAAACATTGCTTAGTATGCCTTTAAATACTATAACTGAGCCTAGACCGAGTCTGGAGAAGACACTGGTATAGACAACAGTAATCCTCATCTTTACAGCCTCCATAACAGGTAAACATGTGTGATTGAGCTGACCTCTATAAAGTCTCTGTGACCTTGACTAATTAAAGTCATCAATCTTGAGGGTTTTTTTCCCTCCTGAAGCTCGGTTTATGAGGAAGTTAGACTGCAGTTCACTATAATCCAATAATGACGGACGTTTGCTAATTTAACAGTCTTAATTGCCCGTTTAATAGGGATGTAAATATCTGCGGTGTAATACCCTTTTGTGTAAGTGTGTGTTATGTATGTGTGTGTGTGTGTGTGTGTGTGTGTGTGTGTTGCCATTAATATTCAAGCTAATGAGTACAATTTTAAGAGAAACAGCTCCAAACCGTAGCTCAGAGCTACTGGAGGACTATTCCATAGGCAAGTGTTCTCTGTGTGCTGATTGGACATTGGACACACACACACACACACACACACACACACACACACACACACACACACACACACACACACGCACACACACACGCACACACGCACACACACACGCACACACACACACACACACATATACGCATATATTCAAAGACAAACATGTCTTATTTTACTCTGTCGGAAGTGTATAATCTCAGCCGGTCATGCTCTGTTGGAGCACATCCATTACAAACCAACAGCAGCTTACCGTGTGTGTGTGTGTGTGTGTGTGTGTGTGTGTGTTTGTGTGTGCATGTATGAGTGTGTACGTGTGTGTAGAATCTCACCCTCCTAAAGCATACACACACCTTCTCACGGGAAAAAACTTTACTGTCACACTAGAGTGCGGAAACAAACTCTTATATGATCACAGTAGCTTGGCGGCCATTAGTCCAAGTCTAAACAATAATTTGAATCTTTGCTTGGCAACAAATCTGTTTGCTTGTAGACCAGTAATCCAATCGGTCATCACACAGTTCCCAAAGGAGAGGAGAGAATGCAGATGAAAAGGAATACAATACACACACACACACACACACACACACACACACACACACACACACACACACACACACACACACACACACACACACACACACAGAGATACTTACACACTCACAATCGCCCCCCCCACCTCTCTCTCTCTCTCTCTCTCTCTCTCTCTCTCTCTCTCTCTCTCTCTCTCTCTCTCTCTCTCTCTCTCTCTCTCTCTCTCTCTCTCTCTCTCTCTCTCACACACACACACACACACACACACACTATCCCAAATGACATCATGGCAAACATTAATTCATTCACTTTGAGAGACAACGTTTAGAAACAATATCTCAGAAATCGCTGCCTCGCTTCATAACCAAGGGAGTTGAGGAAAATGGATCTTTTTGAATATTATAAGCAGTGATTAAACTTTTATGAGAGCACATGTGCTTTGTTATTAGATAAGAGCTAGAACATTTTGATCACATCATACCTATCAGCCGAATATGACACAGGTGTGTCACCCCCGACGAGACACAGAGACACTCTCACACACACACACACACACACACACACACACACACACACACACACACACACACACACACACACACACACACACACACACACACACACCTCTATGTCAATGCTTCAAAGGATTCTGGTAGAATGATAAGTGAAATATAGCCTAGTCAATGCGATATGGCTTTGCTAGATTAGTCCTTTGACACTGCTCTCTACAAAGACAAAGGGGGGAGAAAATCCGGCAAAAATTTTCTCTGATGCTCTGATGATTTAAAATGATAAAAACTCATTTCCATACTAATTGCACAATATTGTGCATTATTAAAACGGATTTCTTTACACTCAATTCCCCTAACAGCAACATTCACAAAAACACAGATGCATGCACACACACACACACAGCCACAGCCACAGCCACAGTCAAAGACACACACACACACACACACACACACACACACACACACACACACACACACACACACACAATGATCTATCCACATGCAAAACAGGTAATGAATAGATCACGTTCTCTTTACATGATAGAATAAAACCAAATCCGTGTAGCCTTATTATAAAGCTGCATTATGTTCCGGGCAAAGCCAGAGGTGTTAAAACAATACCGAAACACTAAACAGCACTGAATCAGACTAGTGCAAAGTGCAGTTTATTGGAATTAGCTTCCATTCAATTCAGGATTCATATTTTCAGTTTCATTACATTCTTTAATTCACATTTGAATTGCAATTCAGAATCCTGATGTAATGCTAGTTCATTCTGACAAACCAACAAACTGATCCCAAGTGCGCGCACACACACACACACACACACACACACACACACACACACACACACACACACACACACACACACACACACACACACACACAAGCATACACAAACATACACAAACATGCACCAAATCACATGCTAAAGCAGGAAAAAAAAAATGCGGACACACAGACACACACAAGCATGCAGTGACACACAAATTAGTTCATGCTTGGATGTGTCTGTTTGTGTCCTTATGTCTGTGTTTGTTGTGTGCGTGTGCGTGTGTTTGTGTCCGTGTGTGTGTGTCCGCATGTCTGTGTATGTTGTGTCTGTGCGTGTGTGTTTGTGTGTATGTGTTTGTATGTATGACAGAAAGCCATTCTATATTTAAAAGGAGATTAGACAGATATTAGAGTCAACAATTGGGAGACCAAAGTTGCCTGAAGTAGAACTGCTGAACCAAAAACATCCCTGACTTTGCACACACACACACACACACACACACACACACACACACACACACACACACACACACACACACACACACAGACACACACACACACACACACACACACACACACAAACACACACACACACACACACACACTTTTCATGTCTTTGTGCTTCTTCCTTGGCTATCAAGTGATGGCAGAGCTGAGGGGTTGCTAGGCAACCCAAAATATCAGCAGGCAGGGCAGAGGGAGAGTTTGGGTAGAAACTCTGACAAACACACACACACACACACACACACACACACACACACACACACACACACACACACACACACACATGACCCAACACACGCACATACGCGCACACACACACACACGCACACCCTACTATACTGTAAGTACATATTTACTGCATGGCAGCAGTATGTCTAGTCAATGGTACTCTCTCTCTCTCTCTCTCTCTCTCTCTCTCTCTCCCTCCTCTCTCTCTCTCTCTTACTCTCTCTGACTCTCTCTCTCTCACACACACACACACACACACACACACACACACACACACACACACACACACACACACACCGGTATACACACATAATGGTGCATATGACCGAATGCCAATTATTCCAGCCCACTGTTGCCAGTGTTCCTATGGTTGTGTGTGTGTGTTGCTGGGGCAGCAGCAGGTTTTGGATGAGAGGGCCTGGTTGCTGTGGCAATGCTGGTTACTGTGGCAATGCTGGGTAGTGTGGAAACGTTGGGGAGTTTG
>JAODXP020000031.1:28311915-28317917 GCA_027497455.2 Sardinella longiceps
ACACACACACACACACACACACACACACACACACACACACAAACACACACACACACACACACACACAAAAAGATCACACACACACACACACACACACAAAAAGATCTCACACACACACACACACACACACACACACACACACACACACACACACACACACACACACACACACACACACACTATTCAGTAGAAGCTGAACCAAACCAGTAGACAGGTGTGAGCCAAGCCCACTCCTCTCTCTGTCCAGGAGCAGTGATGGCAGAAGGCATGCAATGCTATGAGATGAGATTAGATTAAATTAGATTAGCTAAAATGCTGTGCTGCATGTAATCCTGCCTTCATACTGGCTAATCTCTTTATACTGTACGCCCTGAGAAAAACTGAAATATACCTTTGATCTCTCTCTCTCTCTCTCTCTGAGGTAAGGCAGAAGAGCACACACACACACACACACACACACACACACACACACACACACACACACACACAAACACACACACATAGCTGCAGTCACAGTGTTGAATGACGTGTGTGTATGTGTGTGTGTGTGTGTGTGTGTGTGTGTGTGTGAGTGTGTAAGAAGGAGATGAAGCGGAGATGAAGCAGAGAGCAGAAAAGCACCCCAGATTTGGGCCAGATCCTAGCCAGACGAGGGCCAGAAGACAGCCGGACCCATAGTCATCAGCCATCTCTCAGTCAGGGTTGTTTTCACATGACGCCATCTCCACCTGTCTGCTCCGTGGTGGCTGGCCGACATCAGAGGAACGCCATGGCTACGGTCGCCCACGGTGACCACAGGACTCTGCCAGGAAGCAGAGGCTGCCACAGCACCCTGCCAGTGCCCCGTCGCCATGGCGAATGAGCAGGATTAGAGTACGCCAGAAACAGAAACACTGGCAAATACTCTAGAGACTCACTACTCATTTTTATTATACAGTAATTACAGTTCAACAGGCTAAACCAGCACAAATAATACTACAACTACACTACTACTACTACTACTACTACTACTACTACTACTACTACTACTACTACTACTACTACTACTACTACTACTATTTCACACCTACACAAACATATACACGCAGATGTTTGACCTCAGACCTTTAGAACTTTTCATTGTACTGTCGGGATGAGAATGCACCCCAGAGACTTCAGGTTTTTGTACATCTGTACAATGCTCCCAGCGTCGTTAATAAAGATCTTTTTGGACTTTAACACCTACGTTGCCTGAATGCTGAATTTTGACCACAGTACAATTTCCTCTGACGGGAGAAAGATACTACAGAACAGAGATGGGCAAACTAAGCCCTGGGGCCTCTATTGATACAGGTATTGTTTGAAAGCCTATGTGATCTAATGCAACTGGTTTTGCCGTAGCACTGTCAACTTTTTCATTGCTCTGGTTGGTCGTAGCACTACCCTACAGGGTGCAGAGTTTATACCAAGACTAAACATTTATGTTACAGCCTGGTTAAAAACATTTTGCATTGGCTTTTGACAGGATATATTTTTCAGTATGCCGCCCACAAACAGAAAAGTTTGGCCACCCCTGATGTAGAGAAATACTCTCAGTCTGACCTTGGACACCAATTAGTGCAACCCTGAATCATTTACAACTAGAGAACATTCAGTGTTAACACTGAACAGTAATGAGGTCAGTGTGTACAGGCCCCTATGTCTCTCTTTCTGTGTTTGTGTGTGTGTGTGTGTGTGTGTGTGTGTGTGTGTGTGTGTGTGTGTGTGTGTGTGTGAGTGTGTGTGTGTGTGTGGGCCTTGAGTCTGTGTCTGTACTTTTGTCTGAATTTGTGTATGTGTGTGTGTGTGTGTGTGTGTGTGTGTGTGTGTGTGTGTGTGTGTGTGTGTGTGTGTGTGTGTGCGCGTGTATGTGTATATACTGTATGTACTGAGTGTATGTGTTGACTGAGTGAGTGTGTGTGTGTGTGCGCGCACGTGTGTGTGTGTGTGTGTGTGTGTGTGTGTGTGTGTCTGTGTCTGTGTGTGTGTGTGTGGCACGTGTCGTAAGCGAGGTGGATATTTTTTCCCACTGCAGAAGCAGTGATGATATCTTTCCAGTCTGGTTCCCTTCAGGTATGTCTCACCCTATGGTCTCTATCTCTCTGAGTGTGTCTGTCTGTGTGTGTGTGTGTGTGTGTGTGTGTGTGTGTGTGTGTGTGTGTGTGTGTGTGTGTGTAAGAGAGAGAGTGAATCTGTTTACACATGTGTATCTGTGTCATCAAGTGTGTCAGTGTGTCACAACATGTCTAGTGTGTGCTGCTGACCCCAAACCAGAGGATGGTATCAGTGCACCCGGGTCAGACACCCTCAGGAAAGATAGAATCAGAGAGAGAGAGAGAGAGAGAGAGAGAGAGAGAATGAGATTGGGAACAGTGTGTTCCAGAGCTCCAGTCTCCACACTAAGGGCTTGTGGGAAGGAGGAGGACTAAAAGGTCTTAAAGACTTAACAGAAATCCATCCTCTCCTCTCTCTTCTGCTCTTTCTCTCCTTTCCTCTTTCTTTCTTTGTGTCCTCTTTCTTTCACTCACTAACTTTCGTCTTTTTCTCTTTTTCCATGTCTGTCTGCACTACCTTCTCTTCCTCTCTCCACTTTCTCTCTGCACTCTGTTTCTCTCCATCTCTGTCTTCACTGCTCCCTCCTCTCTCTCTCTCTCTCCATCCATCCATCTCCCCTCCATCCCTCTCTCCCTCCTTCTCCCTCTGTCTCTCCCTCCCTCCTCCGCTGTGCCTGCTGCCAGAAATCTCTCATTCTGCAGAGCGGCCTCAGAGACAGCCCAGGGTCTCTCTCACACACACACACACACACACACACACACACACACACACACACACACACACACACACACACACACACAGGACAGCCCAGGGTCTCACACAAATGAGGCTGGCAGGTCTGCTCAACAAATCTCTCCACCCCTCCACTTTCTCTTCCCTCGCTTTTCTTCCCTTCTGTCTCCCTGTCTACCTTCATCTTCCCTTTTTCTCACTCTCCGCTTTCCTACCATCCCCTCTCTCTCTCAACATGAGTCTCTCTCTCAGACAATGTTTCTCTCTCTCCTTTCACTCGCTCTCTCACCATCTTTTTCCTTCAATCTTTCTCTCTTTTCCTTTGTCTCAAAACCGCTTTCCCTCCTTCTCTTTCCCTCTCTTTCTCTCTCTCTCTCTCTCTCTCTCTCTCTCTCTCTCTAGAGGTAATGACTGTTTTGTTTTACTAGGGGAGTGGTGAGGCCTGGAGCAGCAGAGGAGAGAGAGGGGTCAGTGCTGTGTGTGTGTGTGTGTGTGTGTGTGTGTGTGTGTGTGTGTGTGTGTGTGTGGTTGTCTGTCTGTGTGTGTGTGTATATTTGTGTGTGCTTGAGAAAGTGTGTCTGTGAGTGTCTATGTCGGTGTGTCTGTGTGTGTGTGTGTGTGTGTGTGTGTGTGTGTGTGTGTGTGTGTCTATCCCCAAGCAGCAGCAGCAGCAGCAGGAGCAGCAGAAGCTTCCGCTCTGCCTGTGAGACAGGGGCCAGTGCTGCTACGGCAACCACACCGTGGAGATGGAGAGAGGAGGGTGGAGGGGAGGAGAGAAGAAAGGAGGGAAGCGGAGAGGAGGTCAGAGAGGAGGAGAACATAAGAGAGGAGTGTGTGTGTGTGTGTGTGTGTGTGTGTGTGTGTGTGTGTGTGTGTCTGTGTGTGTGTGTGTGTGTGTGTGTGTGTGTGTGTGTG
Organism: Sardinella longiceps; assembly: GCA_027497455.2. Lineage (NCBI taxonomy): Eukaryota > Metazoa > Chordata > Actinopteri > Clupeiformes > Clupeidae > Sardinella > Sardinella longiceps. The sequence continues at coordinate 28,315,636 of JAODXP020000031.1, forward strand.
TGTGTGTGTGTGTGTGTGTGTGTGTGTGTGTGACGGGGCGCATAGCTACCGTCACGGTAGCGTGCGCTACCGAATATATAATTCAAAGACTGAGTGCAGTTGATGCCTGTATATGTTTGTTTGTCATTCTCATGTTTTCCGTCATTCACTATGTCTATTTCAAAACACCCGTTAACCCTGTCATTCATCATACTTCTCTGCAAATCCTGTAGCTGTTTATATGCATGCAATGAATAACATCAAACACTACGGTGATTTAGTAAGCTAGCTAGCAACACAAACATTTCAAACTCTTGCTGTTAACAATCATTTACCCTTGATCATCATGTTTTGTTAAAATAACGACACCAAGGTTTGCAGTAACTGTTCTGTTTATTTAGTTTAAAAGCATAAATATATAAATAGTTAAAAACATGAGTATTTCGTATCCAGTCATCTTACCAGCGTCACGTCTTCATTGTTTATAAGAGAATGTTTGCCGCGACTGCCGGGTTTAAAACAACGTTGCCACTTCCCGGTTCACCGGAAGTGACCCACAGTTTATTGTAATAATATTTTTGTTGTTTGTATGTATTTTGACTGTGTCAAAATGTCTAGCAAATGTATAACTGTTGTATGGTAATATTTTCTAGTATTGTAGAAGTGAATGTTGGCTGTTTAAAGCCTTTGGAAATTATTTCATTGTGGACACCCCTGTTTCTAGCTGTTTTTTGGTTTGTGCCAATTGGAAGGGGATTTCCTATGTGTATATATGCAGTCTGCTTTAGTCAGTCGGGAGAGCAATGGGGGAATAGGACGTGAGTCCTTAGCTCTCGGCAGGCCTGTCTTGTTTAAGGCCAATTTGTTTTGTTATGTTTATTGGTTAAAATTTTGACTCTTATGTCATTTTTGATTTTCATTTATTGAAAGTATTTTTTTTTTTTTTTTTTTTTTCTTTTCTTTTTTTTAAATTTAATCTTGATTTAAAATTTATGCCATTTTGGCCTGATTTGGGAACAAATAAATCCCATTCTCTACAACCCCTCTGAGTCTCACTGAGTGTAACAGCTAGCTCACGACTGTATCTCCACATCTACCCTCAACATTTGGTGGCAGCGTTGTTCCGGGTAACCAGTGTCAAAGAGCAGCACTCAGCAGGACAAAATGGAGGAAGACGGCAGAGGTTCGGCACCCCCTAGAGATGGCTCAGCACAGGGGGCCAGGCCAAGATCCTCTACATCAGCACGTTCTCAGACCCCAGTGAATGAAGACCGGACTGATCGGCTGGAGAGAGTCGTGACGGCGATGGTCGAGTCTCAGCGTCGCCATCAAGAGCGGTTGGAGGCGGAGTCCCATCGTCAGGAGCAGAGATGGAAAGCAATGGAGCATCAGTTCCAGCAGCTTCAGAGGCTCGTGAGAGGTGATCCAGCGGCGACACAGACAACTAGACAGTCTCTAGCTGGACTGCAGCAGGTGAATCCGACCAGCTCTCGCCCATCCACAGCCCGCGATCCACTCCTCAGCTTGCCTCCTCTGGATATACCGACCCCCCAGATACGTCCAGATCAGCAGGCAGCGCCAAGGATGCAGAGCTCCCTCAACTCCACCTCTCTCAACATTGGCGCCGCCCCTCCAAATCTTCATCACGGGTGGAGACCTCCAAAGATGTCCCCATATGAAGAGGACGAAGATATTGAGCACTACCTTACCACGTTCGAAAGGATCGCGACTGCGTGTCAGTGGCCCACAGAGACATGGGCAGTGTACCTCGTGCCTCTGCTGAAGGGTAAGGCTAGAGCTGCCTACGTCGCTATGAATTTTGAAGACAGTCAAGAATATTCGAAAGTGAAGCAAGCCATCTTGGATAAATTCAACATCAGCACGGAGACTTACCGTCAACGTTTCCGGTCGAAGACCATCCGTGAGGAGAGACGGCGAAAGAACTTCAAGCCCGGCTGAAGGATTTATTTGAAAAGTGGCTGAATCCTGATTCGCTGACCAAAGACCAGATTTGTGACCAGGTGGTGCTGGAGCAGTTCCTCGGCATGCTGAACACCGAACTTCAAGTGTGGGTGAGAGAGCGCACCCCACACTCTTCAACAGAAGCAGCAGAGCTGGTGGAAACCTTCGTGACTGCCAGGCCTTCCAGAAAAGGCTACCAACTGGGCCCTCAACAGCACGACTGGAGAAGACCCCACCAAGCAGCCCAGAGGGACTATGAGAAGCCATCTTCCGGTAAGTCTGCGGGTGATGGTGGTGTGGTTAAGCCCTCTAGTAGTGCCAGTGCTAGCCCCGGTGTAAGC
>JAODXP020000031.1:28318017-28323017 GCA_027497455.2 Sardinella longiceps
CGCTACAATCATGTCAGAGCAGATACCTACATCTACAGTTTCCAACTGCTGCAGTTGCCTATGCCTTATGAAATTAATTAATCAACTACACTAAAATAAAGCATTGGCGTGATAGTAAATCTTTTATATCAAACATTTGTATTTGTCGTAAGGTTTTTAGCGAGGCGAGACATTATGAGTAGTATTCTGCCTCCTTTCACTACAAGAGATGGGAGATTAGTATGTACATTTTGTGCTATTTTGTCTACGTCTTTAAGCACAGTTGTGAAAGGCCAAAGATCCGAAATGAGACGGGCTGCAAAGTTCTAAAAACCTGGGACATTCTAAAACCCTGAAACTGCGATTTGACATGTTGAATCTTTAGCCATGGCTTGCAACTGTTTGCAACGTCCTGCAATGATTCGATTAATTCACACCGCCGCAACTCCTCTCTAAAACAGTTCCATCTCTCCACAGATCTTTAGTCTGAATTGGCCTTAACACAGACCCCTTAGCTCAAAATCTGTGGCTTGTTCACGGATTTACCGAAAATTCAGCCATTGGCCCACGGAAGTGATGCCTATAAGTAAGTCAGTGACAGGTAGCATCCAATCCTGTAGTCTCATTCTGAGTGTTCACGGACACATTTTTGCTTTAAACCAGTGGTTCTCAAACTTTTTCTGTCATTCCCCACTTTGGAAAGCAGAGAATTTTCATGCCCCACCGGTAAGGCTCCATTTTGGTCAATGTTAGAGATTTTCATGTTACTAATTCAAAGCCAAATTTCTTTCAGACCAATCATCACAGCAACTAGCAAATAACTCTATTGGAAAGCTAAATTTACTGTCATATGTGCATATCTGACAAATAGCTGTGAATTCGGGGAGCATGGTGAGACAACGGTCAATTGCAAAGAGATGTCTCGCGCCCCACCTGTCATGTGTCTGCGCCCCACTAGTGGGGCCCGCCCCACAGTTTGAGAAACACTGCTTTAAACAGACACACATACACACACACACACACCCACACACACACCACAAAAAGATGGAAACAGTTATAGGCCATGGAGACACTGATTTACAGATAAAATGTGACTTAAGAGTAATCTACAGTGTCATCTTATTCAATTTTGATGGGCAAAGCAATATACTGTATATACATATATAAAAAATAAAACATAAATAAAAATCCTCAACATCATCATAAATGTCCTGAGAAAGGTAGAGTACAGGCTGTAAAATGGCTGTGATTGAAAGTGACAAAAAAGCCTTAGCCCAGTTTAAACATCTAACAGCCCCTCATTGCGGAAGGTGATAATTATGCTAAAGTGACGGAGCCACGCCCGCTTTGAATTGAGTTATGCTAATCTGGAGGTCAAGCTGTTTCACGTTAGGAAAAGAAAGAGCCAACATAACGTCAAATTAACAGTGACATGAGTTTGACTTGGGGAGGATGAAGGGACTTTGCAAGCAGTGCAGGGAAAGTAGCCGCAAGAGGCCACAGGGGTTAGTGACTAACTCAGCTGATTTGGAGAGAGGATGGGAGTGTGTGTGTGTGTGTGTGTGTGTGTGTGTGTGTGTGTGTGTGTGTGTGTGTGTGTGTGTGTGTGTGAGAGAGAGAGAAAGAGAGAGAGAGAGACACAGAGAGAGAGAGAGAGTGTGTGTGTGTGTGTGTGAGGTTTTAGGTGAAACGGAGTGTGTGCGTGTGTGTGTGTGTGTGTAGAGAGAGAGAGAGAGTGTGTGTGTGTGTGTGGTTTTAGGTGAAACTGTGTGTGTGTGTGTGTGTGTGTGTGTGTGTGTGTGTGTGTGTGTGTGTGCAGGGGGGGTTCCATTTAGCGGAGGCCAGGGGTGGTTCTGGATTGGAGCTCATGCGTGAGTGGCTGATGAAGTCGTTCATTAATCATGGAGTTTGGAGACAGAGACGAGACGCAAGAGGGGGGTAGAAAGAGAGAGAGAGAGAGAAGAGTAGTACGGGAGACAGTGTGTGTGTGTGTGTGTGTGTGTGTGTGTGTGTGTGTGTGTGTGTGTGGGCGAAAGAGAGAGAGAGAGAGTGAGAGATGGAAGATACGTGCCCAGTGATGCACCTTGCTGCCTCGGGAACCTCCTCTACTCCTTCATTTAGCACTCTTTCATTTCACAGAGAGAGAGAGAGATAGAGAGAGAGAGAGAGAGAGAGAGAGAGAGAGAGAGAGAGAGAGAGAGAGAAGAGGTGGGAGGGACGGTGAGAGAGAGGAGGGGGATAGAGAGTGGAAGAGAGAAAATGAAGAGGGAGAGAGAGAGACAGAGACGGAGGGAGGGAAAGAGACAGAGAGAGGAGGATAGAGGGATACAGAGAGAGAGAGAGAGAAAGAGAGAGAGAGAGAGAGAGGGAGGGAGATTGGGGTGGTTAGCGGTTAGCAGTAGCGGCGGGGTGGCTGGGATTTAATGGTTGAGCGAGCGCGGGAGCAGCAGCAATTTCAACAAAGGGATCAGGTATCACACGCACGGCACGAGGCAGGCGTAAATCAACGCTGAGCACAAACGCCCCGTAAAGCTGCCCCTTTTCTTCATCAGCAGCAGGAGCTCACACACACACACACACACACACACACACACACACACACACACAATTATATCCACTCTCTCTCTCTAACAGACACACACTTGATAAACTTCCACGGCACCCCATCCCCACCACACACACACACACACACACACACACACAATTATATCCACTCTCTCTCTCTCTCTCTAACACACATACTCGATAAACTTCCACAGCACCCCAGCCCCACCACACACACACACACACACACACACACACACAATTATATCCGCTCTCTCTCACCCTCCATAGACTTCCACTTCACAGAAACTACACAGTACACACACACATGGTCAAATTCAGACATAGAGACCCTTCTGGCTACTGCCTTGTGAGTGAGCTACTAGCACCACTGCATTTGGGCCAGCTTATGGTGGTGCGTAGCATAGGATAGCATAGCATAGCATAGCATAGCATAGCATAGCATAGCATAGCATAGCATAGCATAGCATAGCGTAGGATAGCATAGCATACCATAGGATAGCATAGCATAGCATAGCATAGCATAGGATAGCATAGCATAGCATAGCATAGCGTAGGATAGCATGCATGCCATGGGATAGCATAGCATAACATCGCATGGGATAGCATAGCATAGCATAGCATAGCATAGCATAGCGTGGATAGCATAGCATAGCATAGCATGGGATAGCATAGCATAGCATAGGATAGGATAGCATAGCATACCATAGGATAGCATAGCATAGCATAGGGTAATTGAAACTAACAGGCATTTGCTGGAGATGACAAGAAGCAGAGAGGAAATAGAAGCTCTTACTCAGCTGACTGAAGGCAGCCCAGATCCTTAATTGAGAAGTGGACCAGGGGAGTCACACACACACACACACACACAGAGACACTCATACTGCTCGAAGCTCAAAAAGCGAATCCTGTCAAATTAGCCATGTTGCACTAGTGAGAGAGAGGAGAGAGGCATGGAGATGTGACGAGTGGAGAAGAAGAAGAAGAAGAAGAAGAAGTAGAAGAAGCCATGTTGAAGAGTTCACCACAGACAACCAATTATCCACGTTTTCAACCCATTTCATCCACACACCCGCACACACACACACACACTCATACACACACACACACTTATACTGTAGACACTCACATACGCAAACACTCGCACACACACTCGCTCTCTCTTACACTCGCACACACACTCTCTCTACACACAATGCACACACACCTGTCTCTACCACAATCCCATTTAAAAAAACATAAATAGCTGTTTGAGATCTACAGTTCTTCCAGAAATACTCAGAGGAATGAATGAAACAAATATTTAATGAGTCTAGAGAATACAACAACTAATAAAATAGTAAAGTCTTTGGTGTAAGCCCCGTCCGAGGTCTGGGTAAACGAGAAGCTTGGCGCAGCAGATCCTGCCGATTCGTAACCCCGGACAGAAGGACAGGGACCCAACTGGCGGTGGAGTAGCCTCGTGAGACCAAACTGATCTCGCAGATGCTTCAGGTCTTCACGAGGCAGGTTGCCAAACAAACAAACCAATCAGCGTTGGCTTTGAGGCGGGTTGAGGTGTGGCGCAACGAGAAGCTGGTTAGTACGTCATATACTTCGTTGGTCCGATTGGTTGATTTGGCATAGGTGGTGATAGACAGATGCCTTATGCAATCAGCCAAAACTTAACAAACGAAAACGAAACTAACTAACCAAAACGTCTTCAACGGATGGTTCCCAGATGGAATTGCGGGAGCACGTCCATCTGGCGGAGTCAAGTAAGCGGTGGAGAGGAATTTCTGAAAACCAACATCTAGAGCAGCAGGAGCAGGTAGGAAAGACAGGCCTATACAACACAGGAGAGTGAATATGATTGGTCATGCAATAAATGACGAAACGTCCGAAGGCCACCGCGCATCGGTTCCGACACAATGCTGATCGCTCAGCTTCCAACATGCTATTCCATTGCAATGCAACCCGCGCACCAGCCAACCCTTCCGCCGTCAATTGAGAATTATGATTGAAGTCTATTTTGTCGAAGCCGTCCATTGACATCCATTGTTATTTCTCATGCTACAGGGGCTAGGTTCGTTGCGAAATTGTCCGGATTCGAAAGCAGAGGATTCAAGCGGTCAGTATTCATGATCTTTGTCGAAAACCGCATGTGCGGCCGGCTTGAGTCTCCCTGGAAGAACTAAAGCTAAAGCTAAAGCTTCCTCTACAGTAAAAACTAAAGACTCTCTCTACCTCCACTGGGTTAAATATCTTGCATTGGTGGCTATAAGCTTTCAAAAGAGCGTCTTGGAAATGCAACAGTGTGTTTGCAAAAGTGTGTTTTGGCTGAGGAGCCGCGGGGGTGTTTGGGCTCCAGCACAGCAGGGCTGACTGGGACACAGTGGCACTGCTCCATACTCATCCATTTTGCCATTGTGTGTGTGTGTGTGTGTGTGTGTCTGTGTGTGTGTGTGTGTGTCTGT
>JAODXP020000031.1:28328017-28333017 GCA_027497455.2 Sardinella longiceps
GACGGAACAACTTTCCTCATTACTAAGCAAAACGAGGAAATTCTCCTCAGCACCGGAGGGAGGGAAGCGCTGAGCGGCTCGGAGCTAAATGACAGAGTAATGGACGTAATTAGCGGCATAAAGTCCAGGCGCGGGCCATGAAAAAGAAAATTAAAATGAATGCCGATTTCAAACACGGCAAATTACTCCTTAAATCATATTCCTATTACGGTTCTCACCGACAAGCCTGTAAGGAGGTTAAAACTTCTTTTATTTTCTCTGATTGGATTCTCGCCGGGGTGGGATTATTCATTTCCTGGTGAGAATGAGACCTGTCTATCAGTGGAGGAGGGGGTGGGGGGGGGGTTGAGGAGGGGTGGTGGTGGTGGGGCTCAGGACAGTATAATAATAAGTTGGCCATTTCCACCTTCCACCATCCACGCCCACCTTGGAACACTGAATTGGTAACACACGGAGCTCGGACACACACGCACACACACACACACACACACACACACACACACACACACAACCAAAGTTCCTGACATGTGACAAAACTAATAAACTGGTATGGCCAGATTACCCCCCTTAGCGAAAAATAAATTTGGCTTAAAATATGCATCATTCCTCAGATGTGAAATAAGACATGCCAAAATGTGTGTGTGTGTGTGTGTGTGTGTGTTACAGGAGTTTTAAGTGACATTCTGTATGACAGCATTCTGTATGTGCTTCCAATGTGCCCCATTGACACAGACACGACATCCAAACATCTCCTGAAGATCATGGTCACCTCTGAAGTTAGAATCACCATGGAGGAGAGGGCAAAATAGAGGACAATATGATGCCCCTAGTGCATCTAATGGTATATGAGCCTATATCTCAGCAGTAAATTGACCATCACATCCAAAACAAATGTTCTACTTAGGTTCTATACCTGCTTAAAGGATAGCTCCCCAGTAAGTTTAAGCATAGCCCTGTTGCACAAGCCTTACAATAGCAATATATTTCACATGGAATGAAATAATTTCAAACAGCATAGACCGAACTTGCTACACTACTGTTCATGAAAGGTAGGCCTTTTAGATGCAATGGAAGCTCAGCAGTGTTTTTGCCCCCAACGTCACCTTCCAGGCAGCACAGCCTAAAAGGTACTACCTTATCCCTATTCCTAACCCTAACCCCTCAACCCTCATCCTAAACCTAAATTGAAGGCACCGTTGAGGGCAAAAATACCAAAGACCGCAATGGAACAGTTCAACTCAAAGTCACAAAACATCATGTGAGGTCAGTATAGAAAATATCTAATCGATTGCCAAAACCAACATGGAAAAGAAAATAAATAAATAAAAAGCATGTCTATGGCAACACTGTCCAGTTATAATGCTTGGCATCCATATTGCTGCTTGCCAAAACTTAAACTTTAAAGTATTTTCTTTAAAACTGTTTCTGTCTTGCTTCAGTGACAGATCATTCTGTTTAAAATTACCAATATGACGATCTTGTAATGAGGTTTGATTTTAAATATACTGTAGGCTTACCACTTGACAAGATAAAAGAGTCTGTCTGACAGTCTAACAACGGGGCAGACTGCATTACCTCATAAAAATAATAAGTAAAATGACCTCAAAATTAGTTGTATTATCTACGTTCCATGGCCTCAAGTGAATTAATCTTAAAATTGGTATAACAAGATAAATATTCTGAATTCTGGGGAATTACACCAGCAAAGATTACATTTTTTGTGCACACACACATACACACACACACACACACACACACACACACACACACACACACACACACAGAGTGAACACACTCACTCCAACACACACACACATACACACACACACACAAAAAGACGTACAGTAGTGTGTGCTCTCACTCACTCATACACATACTTTACACACACACACACAAGTTCATGCAAAGTGGAAAAACGCACAGACACACATACACACAAGCGAATGTAGAGTGGAGAAACACACACACACACACACACACACACACACACACACACACACACACACACACACATGTGAATGTCCTAGCTTCTGTATTCCTCCCCCAGCCCTCCCTATAGCACTATAAGACTTAAGGTTGCAAACATTAAGAGGATAGCGTAATCTTATAACAGCGGAAGACGGATGCGAAATTATTCCCACCGCGAATCTCCCCACTCCATCTCCATCGGCGGGAATGAGGTTGAGTGGCGTTGATGGAGCGCGCCCACTTCCACTACACACACACACACACACACACACACACACTTCCAAGGTCACCCCGCTGCCCAGCCCCTTAAGTCGTTCACAGACTGCCGAGCGCTTCCACCACCGCGCATCTGTTAAGATAACTGCATTCACTTGCAGACACAATGGGCTCGTGTGTGTGTGTGTGTGTGTGTGTGTGTGTGTGTGTGTGTGTGTGTGTGTGTGTGTGTGTGTGTGTTTGTGTGTGTGTTTGTGTGAGTGTGAGTGTCTGTGTGTGTGTGTGTGTGTGTGTGTGTGTGTTTGTGTGTGTGTGTGTGTTTGTGTGAGTGTGAGTGTCTGTGTGTGTGTGTGTGTGTGTGTGTGTGTGTGTGTGTGTGTGTGTGTGTGTGTGTGTGTGTGTGTGTGTGTGTTTGTGTGTGTGTGTGTGTGTTTGTGTGAGTGTGAGTGTCTGTGTGTGTGTGTGTGTGTGTTGTGTGTGTGTGTGTGTGTGTGTGTGTGTGTGTCTGCAGAGGAGCATACTTTATCATTAGCCTTACTGTTTGAATAGACTGGTTGACTTTGCCAGTGCTGTGCTTGTAACAAAGTGCTGAGATGGTAGGAGGTGTGTGTGTGTGTGTGTGTGTGTGTATGTGTGTGTGTGTGTGTGTGTGTGTGTGTCTCTGTGTGTCTGTCCGTCCGCTAGAACAAAGATCATGGAGTCTCATTTGTCACTTCCTTCCTTTGCTAGACAAGGTACATTGCTGTCTCTACTGCTTAGACTGTGTGTGTGTGTGTATGTGTGTGTGTGTGTGTGTGTGTGTGTGTGTGTGTGTGTGTGTGCATATGTACTGTATGTATGAATGTGAGCGTGTGTGTGTGTGTGTGTGTGTGTGTGTGTGTGTGTGTGTGTGTGTGTGTGTTCAGTGCTCTCAGAGTCAAAGGCCTACTAGACTTCAATTGGGGGAAGAGCTTTTGCCTATCGAGCACCTCTTCTATGGAATTCTATTCCTCCCTACATTCGCGAAGCGGACACTCTCAATACCTTTAAGTCTAGACTTAAAACCTTCCTTTTTGACATTTCCTATCATTAGGAGTGGGCCATGGCATATCACCACTCCTCTTGGGCTTTACTGGGAGGGCTACCTCTGCTGTTTTTCCAAGGCGGCCACTGACCACCCCTTTCTGGGTTGGTGAGATGCCATGTACCATACCTTAGTTATGCTGCGATAGCCTAGTGCTGCCACCTTCTGCACACTTGCCATCCTGTACAACCCTCTTTCTCCTCTCTCTCTCTCTCCCTCTCCTCACTCTAGCTAGATTATATGACACATATCATGAAGTGATATCCTCCTAGATTGGCCTAATCCTCTTGTTCTGTTTCTTTTTGTTTCTCTTGCCTCCTCTGCCCCGACGCACTGGCTGAGTGATGAACCTCCCGTACCTCCCTGCCACCAACCCTACCCCACTACGGATGCTGACCAACCTCCCTGGAGCCACACACCAGGACCATCCTCCCCTTTTCTCTGAGGCCCGTGATGGAATTGGCCTGATGGCCCCCTGATGACCACTACTTAGATGGCGACCAACACCCAATGAACTCTGATCTCACTCCAATTACTGACTGATCCCACACTCCAACTACTGACTCCATCCCTTGGCCCAGACTGTCACACAAACTATGTGCAGATCATCTCTGACTACATTCAGTACTCATACTGTTTTGTGTTAACCATGGTCAATCTATGCATCAGACTTTACGGATACTTTATTAGGCCCCAGGCAGGTAGGCTGAGTCCATGAGGCGTGGATCTGCCCAAGGTTTCTTCCTACATAACAAATTATTTACAAAGCGACGGAGTTTTTCCTTGCCCCTGATTCTCATGGATGCTTCCCGTACTGTCTGTAAAGCGCCGCGAGACAATGTACTGTATTTGTGCGCTCTACAAATAAAATTGAATTGAATTGAATAGACTTCGACCACTGCTGACATGAAGACTGAGTGAGTGAGTGTGTGTGTGTGTGTGTGTGTGTGTGTGTGTGTGTGTGTGTGTGTGTGTGTGTGTGTGCTTTGGCATGGTCAGAAATGAAGGCCTCAGACTTTTAGGCAGTGCCACATGGGACAGAGACTTCTGGAGGAGTAGGCTATTTGTGCCCCAGAATCTGGGCTGCGTCTAGGGCCTGTGCTGTGTGTGTATGTGTGTGTGTGTGTGTATAGTATATATGTGTGTGTGTGTGTGTGTGTGTGTGTGTGTGTGTGTGTGTGTGTGTGTGAGTGTGTAAGGCCTGTGCGAGTGCAAAGACATGCATCATCCTGCAGCATCTCCCATGCCACCCACCCAAGAACATCAGCTCAACCTTGACTAAAGCGAGGGCCCACACAAAACGAGGCACACTGGTGTGTGTGTGTGTGTGTGTGAGTGTGTGTGTGTGTGTGTGTGTGTGTGTGTGTGTGTGTGTGTGTGTGTGTGTGTGTGTGTGAGTGTGTGTGTACACTCTTGAGGACACTCAAAGTAAAGGCCAGCCTCTTGGAGAAATATGAGTGTATCGCATCTCTTCGACAGTATCAGCCATCACACTGACAGAACTTCACAAGAATACAAAACACCTTCCCACCTCTACTGTCAGCTTCTGGTCATTTTACCTTTCTCAACCCACCCACACACACACACACACACACACACACACACACACACACACACACACACACACACACACACACACACACACAACCACACACTCACACATTCAGCAAGAACAACAAAGAGTGCCCCAAGGATGCTGTAGAATCTCCACGGTGACACGCTGCACAACTTGTTCCCGTTCCAAAGAAATAAA
>JAODXP020000031.1:28348017-28360517 GCA_027497455.2 Sardinella longiceps
ACAGCACAGCACAGCACAGCACAGCACAACACAGCACAGCACAACATACACAGCACAGCACAGCACAACACAACACAACACAACACAACACAGCACAGCCCAGCACAACACAACACAACACAACACAACACAGCACAGCACAACACAACACAACACAACACAACACACAGCACAGCACAGCACAGCACAGCACAACACAACACAACACAACACAACACAACATGCACAGCAAAGCACAGCATAGCCCTCCATAGACCATTGCTGTCTTCAGTAAGTGGGTGAAGAACAAGAAGAAATAAATACAGATATTTTTGTCATTTAGTACATTTGATGTGTCACTTGTTATATCACACACATGTAGGCCTACTGCGCACACACACACACACACACACACACACACACACACACACACACACACACACACACAAACACTAAGATAGGGAGTGTACAATTGCAATATTATAAAATTAAAACAATCTAAAAAGTCATTACAGTGAATATGACATGAATACGATTTTCCCTCACTCTCAAAGACATTCTCTTATTTTAGATAAAACTTACATGAATATTAATGCAATACAGAAATTATTCAATTATGACAGTTAATCAAGGTAATTACCTTGAACCACACAGTGGTTTGATGTGCGTGGTTTCCAATTACCTTGTAAGAGCAATGCAAGCTAGTTAAACATTTCAGCGATCTTTAATAAAAAGATTTATATTTAAATTGTGTGCATCTATTTGTCTTTAATTAAGGATGATAATATGCATTTTGTATATCAGTATAGCCCAATTAAATGATATTGTAGGATGATGGTTTCATTTATTTCCATTATGACATGAAGAGTATAATGATGTGGTCTAGCTAGCAAGACAATGCAGCAAGTCTGTGCAGAGACTAGAGATGTCCTAATTCACAGATCACGTTCACATTTTCAGCTCTGGTAGAGTTATATTTTTCTTGCAAGTCCTCCAACCTGTCAGATCATTAAAAGAGATCATCTTCTCTTAGGTGTCCATGGAATAAAGGTTGTCGTATGTGTGTGTGTCTGTGCATGTGTGTGTGTGTGTCTGTGCGTGTGTGTGTGTGTGTGAGTGTGTGTGTGTGTGGGGGGGGACTTTGTAAGTCTGTGAGAACTTCAGCACTTTGGGAGAATACAGATTGTCATACAGCAATTACTCGATTTCTTTAGAGCCGATAGAAAAATTGGAAACTTTTGAGGAAAAAAAAACAACGGTGAAAACTCTTCTCAAACAGAAAGAACACACACACGCAAGCACATACATATAAACACACACACACAACACACACACACACACACACACACACACACACACACCTGTCCATCTCACACCACACTTGCTGTTCAATTTACCCAAGATGAGTTCTTGGTGTAAGCTGTCAAAGTGGCGTAGGGAACTTTTCTCTTCATGTAGCCATGGACTCCATTAGGATGTGATTCTGTGAGACAGACAGGCTGCCAACTACTAGATGTGCCAATGCACTATATAGATGTGTCGGGAAATAAAATAAAATAAAATAAAATAAAATAAAAAAGACACAAAAGAAAAAAATAACAGATAAATGCAACTCTGGTTCCCCTTTTACTTTCTTTTTTTTTTCTTTTCTTTACTTTTCTTTTTTTTTTAATCCAGTTGCGCATGGGGAACGTAAGGCCTTTGCGTTCTTCAACAATGCAGAGAAAGAAGAGATAGTTTCTGGAAGGATTCCACTGAGCAAAAGTGAAGCGTTTCTTTCCAACACACCAGAGGAGAGGTGAAAACTTTCCACGTCAGGCAGGAGTACAGGGAGGTGGGTTTGACAATACACACACACACACACACACAGAGACAACAGCAGTAGGACCTGCCAGGACTCATTATGCTCTAACGCCATCATCACTCTCTCGTTCTCTTTCGCTCCTGTGGCCCTCTGACGCCACCGCTCTCGAGCACTCGCTCTCTCGCTCGCTTCTCGCCACGGAGCTAGTGAAACCGCCCGTGGCTAAACAGCATCCCTGCCATACCGCTTCTAAAAGCATCAGCTTACTTTGATAAGTGTCTGTCCTCTGTTGTTGTCTGTGTGTGTGTGTGTGTGTGTGTGTGCCTCTTTGTGTGTAAATTGTGTGTGTGTGTGGCAGAGGGGAGGATGGTCTCACGGGTGGGGGAAAATGTGTGTGTGTGTGTGAGTGTGTCTACAGGTATGTATGTGTGTGTGTGTGTACAGTATGTGTGTGTGGGATGAGAGGTGGGTGTGTGAACAACCAGTAAGCCAGGTAAGAGCTGATCATCAACTGTGGTGAGCCATGGCGTTCTACTGTTCTGGGAATAACACGCTGGCTTCGACATCAATGCGGAACAGCGCAGGTACTGCAGGTGTAGGTGTGGGCCTCTCCATGCTCCCATGTATCCAGTGTTCCAGCTTTGTAGCGAGCACGGAACAAAAAACACTGAGACAAGGAAAAATCAATGCCAGTTATCACAGGACCTGGTGTTCAGCATAGGGCAGCTGAGGAATCAGAATGCTTTTGGAAAGAGAAAACGGCATTATAGAAACAGTAGAGACTTTGGAGCTAAGTGCGAATCAAACTTAAAGTTTTAGATTCTCACTCTCTTTTTTTTCTTTCATTCTCTCTCTCTCTCTCTTTCTCTCTATCTCACTCTCTCTCTCTCTCTCTCTCTCTCACCTTTCTCTTACCTTTTTCTTAAGTCATCAAGAAAAAAGAAAAAAGTGAGGGTGAAATATTCATTGTGTCAGACGGAAAGTCTTTTAAGGAAACGAAGCACCCGGTGATTTTTGAAGGTACGAAGAAGACCAATTTAAAAGTTGGCCTTAGGGGCAAAGAAATGATATTTAAGAGTATGAATTAACTATTCTTCTGCAAGAAGAAGGAAGGAAGGAAAGAAGGTCCTTTTGTGCTCTACAACTGCCAGTAGAAATACTTCCCTGCTCGCTCTAGTCCGTGTTTATTTCCTCGAGCCTCCTCTAATGGTCATTAATTCTAGTAATGGAATCCAGGAAGGCCATTGTTTCACCCAAGCGAGGATAGTTTTACATTTATTTTAGAAAAAAACGTTGAGGTTGTGCTTTCAGGCTCTTTTTTTTCTTCTAAAGATGCACCTTAATCAGTCACTTTTGCATTGGCCGCGCCCTTGCCTTACGTGATTATCATTTAAAAATATAAATGTATTTATATGTATTTATAGAGATATATTTTTGCTCTTATAGATGATTTCAAGTATGTTTACAAAGTGCTATGTCTGTTTTCTGCATGTTTTTGTGTCTACATTTCTGCATGTTTTTGTGTCTGTTTTTTTGTCTTTTTTCTTTTTTTTTGATCCCAATTACAGGAATCAAAGATTGAGGGCATCTCTCTTCATGGAGGACAGAGAGGTAGGTAGAGAGAGAGGGGGAGGACAGAAGAGACACAGAGAGAGAGAGAAAGAGAGAGAGAGAGGGGAGGACAGAGGGGAGAGAGACAGAGAGAGAGAGAGAGAGAGACAGAGAGGGTAAGTGTAAAGAAAAAAAGGAAGAAACCGGTGAAGACAAAGCTGCTGTCCTCAGAAGCCGTGTCAACGCAGCAGGTCAAGCGGAAATCCTGCTCAGATTGCAAAGCAGCATGGGGGTCGGACGTGCGGGCCGGAGCGGAGAGGAACGTAGCGGAGCGGGAGATCACGGGCGGCCAGTTCATGCGGTCTGTTTCTACCCGCAGGCCAGTATAGTCTCAAGTCAGCTGCCAGGGCATCAGTTAGAAGGGGGAAAAAAGCAAGAAAGAAAAAACACTTGAAGAAAACTGTCTGCAGTCCAACGCTCCACCGACCGCTCTGAGACCAAGCTTTGGTTACCACGGCAATAGAGCGTGCAGCTCGGACACAGAAATCACTATTTGACTTAGCAACAACAGACTGGTGAAGCTCTCACATGTGAACTGCAAACAACACAGAGCTTGAGCTAGAATCAGAACTTAAACATTTGAGAGGTTTTTCATGCTAATGGTTAAGGCATTGTACAATGTACAATGTTGTTACTGTTTTCATTAATGCACAATGTTGTTACTATTTTTATTAAAAAATTATACAATGTAGAATGTTGTTGCTGTTTTCATTATTGTGAAATGTTGGTATTATTTTCATTAAAAATTATACAATGTACAATGCTCTTTTCATAAAAAAATTCAGCACCTGTAGAAGATATTCATGTCTACTTGTAAATATCACTGTCACTTTCAAGCATGTGTGTAATTCCAGTTGTGACTTCACATGTGTGTCTGTCCATATCCACCATCCAGACTCTGGATGATGTATTCAGGTGTGTTTGAATGAGTATAAATTAATCACTACTAGCCTATCGCCTATCGCTAGCTCACTGAGAAACACTCTCTCGTTATAAGGTTATCCATTTCTGTATTGGTCAGTGCTGAACTATTGGAGAGGAACATTTTACAAGCTATAATCACACGCCTGAGCTTACAGTTTACTTATTTAGTTTGTTTCATGCATAATATGAACCACAGTTTGCAAAAATAAGAGATATTTTGTCTCCCAATGGCATTTCCAGGTAACTTCGCTGTTTCAGTTAACTGTCAATCAACGGTATCTCACATTCTCATTGGTTTCTCGCTTACTCGTATCGCTGAAAGTTAAAATAAGTTAATCTCTGTACCCGTCCACATCGCCTCGCAAGTAGTCACTCGCCTCTCGAATGACTCGCATCACTCAAACACATTGACATTATGTTATCCCTCATAGCATAGCGATGGGCGAGTAGCAATGTATGACTATGAGGCGTAAACTGTGAATAAAGCGCCACAACGGCGTTCCCTCCCCCATCTTGAGGCCCTGTGTGTGTCTGTGTGTGTGTGTGTGTGTGTGTGTGTGTGTGTGTGTGTGTGTGTGTGTGTGTGTGTGTGTGTGTGTGTGTGTGTGTGAATAAAAAGGATCCCTCCGTTTTCTCTCTTGCTGCCTACCAGATACACACACACAAACACACACACACACACATACACACACACACAAATATCCTGCTGTTTCCACGTTCCGCCAGCAACCAAGATATTTTTTTTTTCCTTATCCCTCCTTCATTTTTTTCCATCCAAGCATCCAAGTGAGCCTAGCAGTGTCTATCAGAGCAGAGTCTTGAAGGAAAGAAAAGAAGAGTGAGAGAGAGAGGGAGGAAGAGAGAGAGAAAGAGAGAGAGGTGCATGAGAGAGTAGAGTCTTAAAAGGGAGAGGGAGAGAGGAAGAGAGAGAGAGAGAGAGGAAGAGAGAGAGGGAGGAAGAGAGAGAGAGGGGTGTATGAGCAAGAAAAGTCTTGAAGGGTAGAAAGAGGGAGAGAGAGAGAGTGAGAGAGAGAGGTGGATGAGCGAACAGAGTCTTGAAGGGAAGAGAGAGGGAGGAAGAAAGAGAGAAGAAGAAGAAGAAGAGAGAGAGAGAGAGAGAGAGAGAGAGAGGTACATGAGCATGCAGTGTCTTGAAGGAGGAGAGAAAGAGAGAGAGAGTGAGGAAGAGAGAGAGGTGCATGAGCAAGCAGAGTCTTGGAGGGAAGAGAGAGAGTGAGAGAGCGACAGGAAGAGAGAAAGTGAGGAAGAGAGAGAGAGAGAGGGTGTGAGAGAGAGAGAGGTGCGTGAGTGAGGAAGAGAGAGCGATGAGCGATCTTCTTTGCATGAGTTAATTACCTCATGTCCTGAAGCTACTTGGCAGCTTCCGATCACCACGGCTCTGCTAAAGAGAGTGGAACTTGTGTGTGTGTGTGTGTGTGTGTGTGTGTGTGTGTGTGTGTGTGTGTGTGTGTGTGTGTGTGTGTGTCTGCTGCATGTGTTTGTGCGTGTGTTTGTGTCTGTTGCATGTGTGTGTGTATGTATGTGTCCAAATGTGCGTTGCGAATGAAATTCAGTCTCGCCGTTGGTTGATCGTTTTCATTACTCTTGCTTACTTTCCTGACATGCGGCTGTGCAAGATATTATCTCCCACAATCATCTCAAACAGCAGTCACACATCACATCCCAACACATCCCTCCCATCTCACCACCTGCATTGGAGGAACCCACACATGGACACACACACACACACAAACACACACACACACACACACACAGCAGACACACAAACATATAGGCTACACACACGCACACACACACACACGTGCATGTGCATACAGTCCTGTGTGTGTGTTTGTGTGGGAGGGGTGGGGGGGATTTGAACACACACACACCCACACACACACACACACACACACACAAACACATACACATATTCCACACTCTTCAGCAGAGGTGTGGTGATGATCGGAAGCGGTCCCCATGAAACCTAATTCACACGTATAGTATAGACGACGCCACACACATCTGTGGATGTATAGCATACGTGAGGGAGGTGAATTTGCATCACATTGTCACCACATTGAACAGTGCTAGAGAGTGTTAATTAATCAACCTGAATACACCATATTGTTATTAAACGTGTGTGTGTGTGTGTGTGTGTGTGTTAGTGGAGGAGGGTGTGTGTGTCTATGTGTGTGTGTGTGTGTGTGTGTGTGTGTGTGTGTGTGTGTGTGTGCGTGTGTGTGTGTGTGTGTGTGTGTATGTGTAGAGATGGAGAGCTATTTCAGAGCTGTCAAAACAACTGGAGTGCTGCAACACTTCACCACATGTCAACACGCTTCCCTATCACACTTGAACATGTATCAGTTTCTGTGTGTGTGTGTGTGTGTGTGTGTGTGTGTCTGTGTGGTGTGTGTGTCTCTCTGTGTGTGTGTGTGTGTGTGTGTGTGTGTGCGTGTGTTGGTGAGTGGAACATAGCCCAGCCCCAGCTTGTTATGAGGCAGTGATGAGCCAATCAAACTGATCCATCAGTGCAAGTCTGCCTACTTGTAAGGTCTTTGAGAGAGAGAGAGAGATGGCAGCATAAAGAAAGTTGTCAAGATAAAGACATCAGTGAAGGTTCAGGTAGCCTCCTGAATGTGTAATCCAATGTATACTGGAATTCCAATGGATAGATAGAGGAATAAATAAAAGAATATAATAAAATATTAAAGAAGAAAAAATAGATAGATAAATACTGTAAAGACATAGAAAATAGATAGATAGATAGATAGATAGATAGATAGATGAAAATAAATGGGGAAATATCCAAACGTTTTTTTTTTTTAAAAACGACAATTTGCTTACTGTGCCTGCGCTGACAATCGCGGCATGGCAATCACTATAGTGACAAAGGTAGTAAACAAAAAAGCTAACCATCAGTCATACAGCGTTCAGCAATGCGATTGGCTATTTCCACCATAAGGCAGGACTTCCAGTTTCTCTACTCCGCCATCTTTGCGTTACGAACGGCCGTAATGCATTTCAATGGGAGGACTTCTGAAGTGATTTGTCTCCTCCTATATAAGTGTCTCTGGTTGTAGTCCCCCATGGATGGATGGATGGATGGATGGATGGATGGATAGATAAACAAATGGATAGATAGATGGATGGATGAATGAATGGTGTGTGTTGTGGATATTGTGTGGAAAAAGCGTAGTCCCCAGAAGCCCAGTTCACAGCTACAGATGTCACAGCTGCATGTGGATGTGTGTAGTACACATAGGAGCAGAATTTACTGTGCATCACACTGTCACCACACTCAACACAGAAATCAGAAAGGCATGCTTACAAGCACACATGCGTACTGTCCTGTGTGTGTGTGTGTGTGTGTGTGTGTGTGTGTGTGTGTGTGTGTGTGTGTGTGTGTAGATGAGGAGCTATTTCAGAACTGTCAGGACAACAACACAGCTACAAAACGTCACATGTATGTTGACATGTATCACGTATTCCCTATCAAAACTGAACATGTATTGTGTTTCTGTGTTTGTGTGTGTGTGTGTGTGTGTGTGTGTGTGTGTGTGTGTGTGTGTGTGTGTGTGTGTGTGTGTCTGGGACATAGCCCAGCCAAAGAACATTATGGTGACTGAGTGTGTTTGCTAAAGCATGATGTGTGTTGTTGGTGTGTGTGTTGTGGTGGGGTGTGTGTTATGTTGTGTGTATTGTTGTGTGCTTGAGGCGACTGAGTGTGTTTACTAAGGCATGATGTGTGCTGTGGGTATGTGTGTTGTGGGAGGGTTTGTGTGTGTGTGTGTGTTGTGTGTTGTGGCAGGGTTTGTGTGTGTGTGTGTTGTGTTGTGTTGTGGTTGAGATGACTGTGTGTGTTTACTAAGGCATGATATGTGTTCTGAGTGTGTGGGTGTGAGTGTGTGTGATGTGTGTGTGTGTGTGTGTGTGTGTGTGTGTGTGTGTGTGTGTGTGTGTGTGTTGTGGTTGAGGCGATTGAGCGGTCCCTAGGCAAAGCACGCAGGGCTGAGAGGACTGAAGCTCACCACTAATGAAATGAAATGAAATGAGCTGCATGCCATGCAGGAGCCCAGCTCTCTATACAAACACACACACACACACACACACACACACACACACACACACACACACATACACACACACACACACATACGCACACACACACACACACACACACACACACACACACACACACACCTTCGGAGCACTCCCACATCCTAACGAACACACACACACAGACACAGACACACACACACACACACACACACACACACACACCTCTGGAGCGCTCTCAATCTTAACAAATGCACACACACACACACGCACACACACACACACACGGAGCACTCTCAGTCTTACAAACACACACACACACACACACACACGCAAACACACACCACTCCAGCGCTCCCTGAGGGGTTCCGTAAGGTGACGGGACCGCAGTTCAGCTGAGGATTGTGGGTAATTCCTCTCATATGCAGTAAAGGCTCATAAAGGCAGGTACGGTGTGGCGGTTCTTTATAAATTAATTTTTTTCAGGACTGAGTTTACTTTACTTAAATGATCTGCTGCAGTTCATATGGGTTTACATGCAATACATGTGGACAGAGAATACACCCTGCAAATGAAATTAATGTGTGTGTGTGTGCAGGGGCGGTCCTATCCTCTTTGGTGCCCTGGGCGAACACTGTATTTGAGTGGTACCAATGCATCTGGTTGTCTATTTTAATTTGATACCAAATACCTCCATTGTAGGCGCAGATGTGCCCATGCCAAAGCTTCAGAAAAACAAAGCAGTAAAACCGCGTCACCCGCGATTGTATTTTTCGGTACTCACATGCGCAAAAAAAACACTTTGAAGCCGTCCCCCTGGCATTGCCGCCCTGGGCGACCGCCCAAATCGCCTATGCCAGAAACCGCTCCTGTGTGAGTGTGTGTGTGTGCGTGTGTGCTTCTATCACCCATCTACATGCCCATACATGCATTGTCTATATACACACACACACAGACACACACACACACACACACACACACACACACACACACACACACACACACACACACACACACACATGTAATGTACATCATGAAATGCACCACATGACAGAACAGTGTGTGTGTGTGCGGCGGTGTGTCAGTGATCATCTTACTGGCTCAGTGTGTATGTGTGTCTGTGTTTGTAAGACGTGTGTGTGTGTGTGTGTGTGTCTGTAACACGTGTGTGTGTGTGTGTGTGTGTGTGGTGTGTGTCAGTGATCGTCTCACTGCTTCACTGCAGCAGCTGCTTTAGTGCCCTCCAGTGATGTCTCACACCCGCACTCTTCTCTCTCTCTCTCTCTCTTCCTCTCTCTCTCTCTCTCTCTCTCTCTCTCCCTCGTTCTCATTCTCTCACTCTCTCTTTCTGAGCGCGCTCAGTCCCTCCCTTAATGACTAATAAAGCGCTGTTTGTACACAAAGCCACTGGCACACAAATGAAAACAGACACGAATTACCAACCAGCATCTCCAATGCAGGAGAGGAGTTGGAAAGACAGGCTGAGTGAGAGTAGAACAGAGAGAGAGAGAGACAGAGAGAGAGAGAGAGAGAGAGAGAGAGAGAGAGAGAGAGAGAGAGAGAGAGAGGGGAAACAGGTGTGTGTGAGAGAGAAACAGGGGTAGCTGGGAGGAATACAAAGAACAGGTATATTTATTTTTTTCCTCGTTTTTGCCTCATTTCAGGACCACAAATAAGAGTCGTGTTGTGAAAGCGAGAAAGTGTGCGAGTTGCAATCACCTATTAGTCCAAAGAGTGGCTCTTATGTGTACCATCACTCCCATCTGCTGGTCGACTGAAGGAACTGCAGGTAAGAAATTGGCAGTGCGGATCCTGGCAGAGAAGGGGGAAGAAAAAAAACATCACCTCCCCTGCTTGTTCAGTGAAATGTTAGCATTTTAGCAAACACCCTAAGGACAAATTGAGCCAGAGACCATTTTGTTTTTTAGTCAGAGTTGAGGCGTTTATCCGCTCCAGGGCAAAATTACACTTTCTATTTTCAGCTCACTTCTCTTAAAGAAAAAAAAATACAATTCTGCTCTTTTTTAATGAGAATGTGGGTCTGAAGTTAGTGCTGGTAATGAGATCCTTGATTCAGCAGCGTGGAGGAAAGTAATACCTCCTCTGATGATATCAAGATTACATTTTACCGCTGTCCTCTCAGCAACTTACACACCATCGTTTTCCACCCTATAGGCCCCTTAAGACGACGACATACCTCCTGCTTCTAACCCTAATCTTAAAGGATCGCTCTGGAGTGAATTCAAGCCCTGTCGAACGAGCCTGCTAAATGCACTAGTTAGCGAGTGGAACAAAATAATTGGGAACAGCATAGACCCCCGCGAATGTGAAGCACTTTACATTGAGTCAACGGCACCTCAGATCTTACTTTCCGTTTCGAATAATCAGTTTCCATTGATTCCATTGTTCGCTTCTGCGTATGCCGTTCCAAATTATTTTGTTCCACTCGCTAACTATTTCATTTAGCAGGCTTGTTCAACAGGACTTTGCTTGAATTCACTCCGGAGCTATCCTTTAAGAGCTTATCACAGTGTGCACCAAGCAGATTCACACCCAAACAATGAATAAGCTTATAGGCCATAGCCGTTTCAATCTTCTACAGCATGTATCTGTATCAAGAATTCAGCACGTGCCATAATTCTGCTGTATGCCAATATCTACCCTGAGGCATTTGAGTCTTACCTTGCTAGTGAGTTTGCTGATTATCTGTTAGCCTTTCTGTCTCAGCGACCATTTTGGCTGACATTGTTCAACCGGGTTGGGCATCTTTGAAGAGATGTGGAGTTTATTTTATTTTCATTTTGATCAGTATTTTCATGATAGTACTGGATAGCAGCTGCTTTCATCTTAACTGTCATCCGCAAATGATGAACATCTCTCTTTCCTCTCTCTCTCTCTCTCTCTACTCTCTCTCTCTCTCTCTCTCTCTCTCTCTCTCTCTCTCTCTCTCTCTCTCTCTCTCTCTCTCTCTCTCTCTCTCTCTCTCTCTCTCTGTCTCTCCCACAGGGCCCCTGGGGTATGTCTGAGTTATAGACTCTTGTCCCGTTCTTCCTCCTCTGCCTCCTCTGCCTCCTCCTCCTCCTGCTGCTAGAGTCCTTGTGAGTCTCGTCATGGTTGGCTACGTCCTGTCGGATTCTTCTCCCTCTTCTTCTTCATCCCCCTTCTTTCTTTCTTTCTTTCTTTCTTTCTTTCTTTCTTTCTTTCTTATTTGTTCTCCTCTTCTTCTCCTTCTTTCTTCTTCTTCTTCTTTTCCTCCTTTTCCTCTCCCTTCTTCACCCTCTCCTCCTCCTCCTCCTCCTCCTCGCTGCTCTCTGCTCTCTGAGCGTCCTGGGTGGAATCCTGTGCCGTATGGATGTCTCGTCTTTCAGTTGCCCACACCTCCACTCACACACACACTCTCTCCTACACACACCCTCTCACAAATACACACTCACTTACTCTCTTTCTCTTACACACACAGTCATACATGCATACCCACTCATTCATTCACTCAGTCTCACACACACTCGCTCTCTCTGTCACACACATTCACACCCACCCACTCAGACATGCATACTCACTCACTCACTCAGTCTCTCTCTCTCTCTCTCTCTCTCTCTCTCTCTCTCACACACACACACACACAAACTCATTCACTCACTCACTCACTCTCTATTCTTCTCTCCTGTAGCTACCCTCTCCCTTTCTTTCTCTCTCTCTCTTTCTTTTTTTCACCTACACTTCCTACTTCTATCCCTCTATCTTGCTGTCTTCCTACTCTCAACTCTCTCCCCTCGCCGTCTTTTTTTTTCTCTCGCTCGATCGATTCTGTGCAATTCTGGCAGATTGCCCTTCTCACATCCTATATCGTTGAAGGTTTAGCTCAGGGGTCTGTGTGTGTGTGTGTGTGTGTGTGTGTGTGTGGTGGTGGTGGTGGTGGTGTGTGTGTGTGTGTGTGTGGGGGGGGGGGGGGGGGTTTGACTGGTGGTGTTTGTAAACGCTTTTTGTTTGTGTGGGGGCATGTATGTGTGTGTGTGTGTGTGTGTGTGTGTGTGTGTGTTTGTATGTATCTGTGTTTGTGACAGAGACAGACAAGAGAGACAGGGGTTGAGGGTGTCCTAAACCCCACATTTGCATGTAAAAT
>JAODXP020000031.1:28380895-28383395 GCA_027497455.2 Sardinella longiceps
GTGTGTGTGTGTGTGTGTGTGTGTGTGTGTGTGTGTGTGTGTGTGTGTGTGTGTGTGTGTGTGGTTTTTGTTAAGACTGATGTAGTGTGTGTGTGTGTGTGTGTGTGTGTGTGTGTGTGTGTGTGTGTGTGTGTGTGTGTGTGCGTGCGTGTGTGTGTTCTCCGCAACTTACGCTGGCCCCAGTGGCCACTGTTGGGGTTCAGATAGTTGGGGTAGAGCCCTGAAGGCTTCTCAAGTCGCTTCAGAACTTTCCGGATGTTCATGACCTGATGTCAGAAAAAATCAACACAGTCAGATAAAAATCACATCTTCAAAGAAGTTGTATTTTAAGATATCCTCCAAATATTTCTTCTACAGTTTCTGTAGCCTATGGTGTATAGTTGTATACACTGAGGACATGAAGACCTTTCTCTTGAATATGCTGTAAAATATGAGTCATCTTCATGGGTCGAGTAAGAATGAAATGAAACAAAGTTGATTTATTTTACTTCCAATGCCTCTGCTTCATATTTCTGATTGTAATTAGATTAAATAATTGTGACTTGGTAAGTAAATAAGGTGAATTTAGTAAGGTCTGTGTGTGTGTGTGTGTGTGTGTGTGTGTGTGTGTGTGTGTGTGTGTGCCCTCTGCTCACCTTCTCAGCAAAGACGGGGTTTCCAGACAGTTTGCTGAGGTGCATGAACTCCAGGTGCAGTGTGCCGTACTCCGCCAGGATACTGCTGCCACCAGACGCCCACGGCCAGTTACGCCCAATACCACTACAGAGAGAAAACACACACACACACACATACACACAAACAGTTAAGCCAATAATGCTGCAGACACAACACACGCACACACACACACAGTTAGGCTAATGGCTAATATTAGTTATGCCTAATACCAGCGACATAACACACACACAATCATACACACACACACACACACACGCGCGCACACACAATTATGCTTAATACCACTACAACTTCACAACACAAGCACACGTATGCGCACTGTCGGGACACATCAGATAACGCACAATCACACACACAAGAACAAACTTACAAACAAGCATATTTATTCCCTATACCAGTGTAGAGACACACACAAGTTCCATTGCACAAACCTCACACACACACGCACGCACGCACGCACGCACGCATGCACGCACGCACACACACACACACACACACACACACACACACACACAGTCGACTGAACAATGCAAACCCACACAATTATGTCCAGTTCCACCACAGTGGCAAAACCCACACTGAATGTTACACCCCATAACGTTTAACACTTAAACACTTAACAGTCCTTACGTACATAACAGAATGAATCACTGCAACAGCTTTTCACAGCTTTTCTGCAAACTAATGACCCTTGTACTGACAAAGTGCTAATATCACAAAGTGCATTACATCCAAGGCTTTGATCAATTAACCTTGAGTATAATTACAAAAAGACAGCATGATAATTAGAAAAATGCTACTCATATTTTGCACCTATTTCAGAATGTTCCAGTCAATCAGGTAAAATGGTTGAATCATCGATTTGAACTGATTACTGGGACTTCTGAAGAGAAAAATGATCAAAACATGCTGCCGCTGTGCCTCTCTCTCTCTCTCTCTCTCTCTCTCTCTCTCTCTACACACACACACACACACACACACACACTCACTCACTCACTCACTCACTACACACACACACACACACACACACACACACACACACACATGTATATTACTAAAGCACTAATTGCATGGCTCTCTTTTCTAATCATGTTTCAACTGACTGCTGTGACTAGTGAAGAGAAATATGTTCAAAAAATGCTGCACCCCTCACACACACACACACACACACACACACACACACACACAGAGCGTGATACATATTAGTAAAGTACTAATTGCATGTCTCTCTGTTCTAATCTGACGATGATGATTTATCGCTCTAGTCAATTATTCCCTCCCCAGATCACTCTCTGCCCTTGGCCTAGAGGTCATTTCCCCTGCCACGCATCGTCTCACTGATGATTTACACACACGCTCACACACACACACACACACACACACAGACACCCACACACACACACACACACACACACACACAGAGAGAGAGAGAGAGAGAGAGAGAGAGAGAGAGAGAGAGAGAGGGGGGGAGTTACTAAAGCAACACAGTGTGTGTGTGTGTGTGTGTGTGTGTGTGTGTGTGTGTGTGTGTGTGTGTGTGTGTGTGTGTGTTATAGAGTTATAGAGAAGTGGAGCTAAGAAGTTAAGGATAAAAGATTGTGACCTGGGGCACCAGAGTAAGAGAAAATTGTTTGCATGTGTTATTTTGTTTTGAAATAGGATTGGTGTGTATGTGTGTGTGTGTGTGTGTGTGTGTGTGTGTGTGTGTGTGTGTGTGTGTGTGTGTGTGTTGCATGTAGATTATGCATGGCATGTGTGTAGGCTGATACAATATTAATGAACTAGCTCATTCTGTCATTTCGATTCCACATGCTTCACTGACTAA
>JAODXP020000031.1:28411713-28414213 GCA_027497455.2 Sardinella longiceps
ACACTCACAAAACTGAAGAGCACATACAAACACACACACACACGTTTTTTAAGAACACACAAACTCACACGACTGAACACTATGACACACACATACATACACATGCTCACAAAACTGAAGAGCACATACAAACACACACACACACACACACACACACACACACACACACACACACACACACACACACACTTTCAAGTCCCAGACACAGACTGCTCTGATTTCAGTTCTGTATAAAAGGCCTTCAACTGCATATTTATCAGATCGCTCCTGAAGAGGGACACAGACCAGGGACACAAACTGCTCTAGCACGCCTGTGTGTGTGTGTGTGTGTGTGTGTGTGTGTGTGTGTGTGTGTGTGTGTGTGTGCTTCAGTTTTGTGAGTTTGCGTGTCATAATGTTCAGTTGTGTGAGTTTGAGTGTGTGTGTTTTTTTTAAATGTGTGTGTGTGTGTGTGTGCACTTTTCAGTTTTGTAAGTATGTGTGTGTTTGTTTGTTCTGAGTTGTGAGAGTCTGTGTGTTGTTTGTGTGTCAGTTGTCTCTGCTCCTTCACCCTGGCAGCATGGTCCACTGATGAGGGAGGTGAGGATGGATGGGGCCGCAGAAACACTAAGCTGAGCTGAGCTGCACTCCATGCTTGTTTATTTGTTTATCTATTGCTCTATTTACCTTGTTTACTTGCGTTGTTTACTTGTGTTGTTTATTTATTAGACTATCTGTGTTGTTTATTCCAGGCAGGACGCTCTCTGATGACTCAGCAGTCCAGAGATGATGGCCCTCCTGTGTAAGCACATTCACTGCTGTGCGTGTGTGTGTGTGTGTGTGTGTGTGTGTGTGTGTGTGTGTGTGTGTGTGTGTGTGTGTGTGTAGCTGAGTCGAGTTGAGTTGAGTATAGGTGGTGGTCCTCCTGTGTAAGCACATACACTGCAGTGTGTGTGTGTGTGTGTGTGTGTGTGTGTGTGTGTGAGTGTATGGTTGAGTTGAGATGATGGTCAGCCAGTGTAAGCACATTCACTGCTGGGACATCCGGGAAGAGTGTGAGTGTGTGTGTGTGTGTGTGTGTGTGTGTGTGTGTGTGTGTGAGTGTGAGTGTGAGTGTGTGTGAGTGTGAGTGTGTGTGTCTTTTAAATGAGGTTAAATAGAACTCGTGACACAGTTGTGTAAAAGGGAAGGGCTTGTGCTCTCTCCACTTACTGTGTTTGTGTTTGTGCGTGTGTGTGTGTGTGTGCATGTGTGTGTGTGTGTGTGACACAGAGTGTTTCATGGTGCGTGAGAAATCATCTACATAAAACAAAACCCTCACACTGCCACTCCCTGCAGGTACACACGACTTTGCCTTTGAGCAAAACTACACACACACACACACACACACACACACACACACACACACACACACACACACTCGCTACCTGCCTCCTCTCCCTCACCCACATATTTTAATCAACGCGTCATAATGACCTAGAGAAGTAGGCCAACCGACTATACCCACTGATACACACCGACTATACTTGTCCATCACACAACACATACACACTTTGATTGCCTCTTCCTCTCTAACATGCACACACACACACACGTGTGATTCCTCTCCCTCTCTACACACACACACACACACACACACACGTTGGTGAATGGGAGGTGATATGATGGCAAACAATAAAGTTCAGCCCAAACACACTGCAATAAGGGACTAAGCCAGACAGGGGGAAATAAAATAAAAATAAAATAAAAAAAGAAACAAAATAAAATTTAATTTAATAAAAAAGATGAAAGACAAGTGAAAGTCAGCGAAAAACTGCTGCCCAGACACTTTTCAGACAGACAGAAGAAGGGAAAAAAAGAAATTGTCTTTTATATTTGGTATCTTTTTATGACAAGACATGATGTCCTCCAGGGATATGGGATACTGCAGAGATGAGAACAACTCACACAGAGAGAGAGAAAGGAGGAGAGAGAGAGAGAGAGAGAGAGAGAGAGAGAGAGAGAGAGAGAGAGAGAGAGAGAGAGAGAGAGAGAGAGAGAGAGAGAGAGAGAGAGAGAGAGGGAAAATGGAGACATAGAAAGAAGAGAAGATACTTTATAATTGGAAAAATCTGCAAAGCAATATTGTGTTTTTGGGGAAGGAGGATGGAAACTGATAGAAAAATAGTCAGAGAAGAAAGCAGGAGGAGATGAATACAGTGAAAATAACAACAGAGAAGCAGAGAGAAATATCATTGAAATATAAACCAATACAAATCTCAAAACAAGAAGAGAAAGAAGGAAGAAGAAAAGAAAGAAACTGAGAGAAAGAAGGAAAGAAATAAGAGTAACACACACATTAACTCACAGTCACACACACACACACACACACACACACACACAGTTAGACAGAGACGGGCAGTGAGTGAGGTCCACTGTATCTCCTGTGAGGATTGGTCCTTACTGAGATTGTGGCACTGCTATCTAGTATGATCTGATAGCTAATGGCTCTGTCTCGCTCTGTGTGTGTGTGTGTGTGTGT
>JAODXP020000031.1:28419213-28426284 GCA_027497455.2 Sardinella longiceps
CACTCAGTGTCAATCTCAAACACTCAGTTATGGCTTAAAGATAACTGCTTATATGCCTTTAATATTGTTTAATATTGTGTGCATTACTCAGGAAGTAGCTATTACCAAGTTACACAAACCTGTCATCATGCACAGAGAGATGTACACACACACACACACACAGGCACACATACACACACACACACACACAAACACACACACACACAGGCACACACACACACCATTGTGTGTGTCATTGCATGCACAGAGAGATGCACACACACACACACACACACACACACACACACACACACACACACACACACACACACACACACCCATTGTGTGTGTGTGTGTGTCATTAGCTCACCAAAGCTGGCCCAGCCATGAGGCATCTCCACAGGACCTGCAGGCCCCATAGACGCACCTGCAGAACCCAACACCACAGTGTGTGTGAGAGAGAGAGTGAGATGTGTGTGTGTGTGTGTGTGTGTGTGTGTGTGTGTGTGTGTGTGTGTGTGTGTGTGTGTGTGTGTCTGTGTGTTTGTGTGTCTGTGTGTTTGTGTGTGTGTATTTGAGGATGTTGTGTTAAGATCCAAATAAAAGAACTAAAGTGTGTGTGTGTGCGTGTGTGTGCACTTGTGGATGTTTGAATGTTTCTGTACATTTGTGAGTGTGTGATTGCATGTGTGTGTGTACTTGCGCATGAGTGTGTGAGTGAGTGAGTGTGTGTGACAAGTGTGTGTGTGTCAGTGTCGTGTACTTGTGGATGCTTGTTTGTGTACATTTGTGAGTGTATGATTGTATGTGTGTGTGTGTGTGTACTTGTGCATAGTGTGTGAGTGAGGGAGTGTGTGTGTGACAAGTGTGTGTGTGTGTGTGTGTGTGTGTGTGTGTGTGTGTGTGTGTGTGTGTGTGTGTGTGTGTGTACTATTGTGCAGGTTTGGTAATGTCTGTCTGTGTACATTTGTGAGTGTGTGAGAGTACAGTATGAGTATGCATGTGTACTTGTGCATGTGTGGGAATGTTTGTTAGTTTACGTATGTGGGAGTATGCTTGGACTTATAAGCTTGTATTTGTGTGTATGCCTATGTTTTGAAAATATATGTTTGTGCGTGTGCGTGTGTGTGTGTGTGTGTGTGTGTGTGTGTGTGAACGCATGTCCTAAATCCATCAGTCAGAATGCACTCCATAGCCTGCTCCCCGTGTCCAGTCTCCGGTCAGAGAGCTGTGGGCTTTGAGGCGTAGGAGCAGGACAAGGAGGGGAGGGGATGAGTGAGTGATCTGGGACACAACACAACACAGCACAACACAACACAACACAACACAGCACAACACAACACAGCACAACACAACACAACACAGCACAACACAGTACAACACAGTACAACACAGCACAACACAACCCAACACAGTACAACACAGCACAACACAACACAACACAGCACAACACAGCACAACACAATACAGTATAACACAACACAACACAGCACAGCACAACACAACACAGCACAATACAGTACAACACAACACAACACAACACAGCACAACACAACACAACACAGCACAATACAGTACAACACAACACAGCACAGCACAACACAACACAGCACAATACAGTACAACACAACACAACACAACACAGCACAACACAACACAGCACAACACAGCACAACACAGCACAACACAGTACAACACAACACAACACAGTACAACACAACACAACACAGTACAACACAACACAACACAGCACAACACAACACAACACAGTACAACACAACACAACACAACACAGTACAACACAACACAACACAACACAACACAACACAACACAACACAACACAACATAACACAACATAACACAACACAACACAACACAGCACAACACAGAACAACACAACACAACACAACACAGTACAACACAGCACAGCACAACACAGCACAACACAGTACAACACAACACAACACAGTACAACACAACACAACACAACACAACAACACAACACAACACAACACAACACAGTACAACACAGCACAGCACAACACAGCACAACACAGCACAACACAGCACAACACAACACAACACAACACAGCACAACACAGCACAACACAACACAACACAACACAACACAGCTCAGTACAGCACTATAGAAAACAGCACAGCACAGCACACGACACAGCACCGCACCACACGACACAGCACAGCACAACACAACACTATAGAACACAGCACAGCACAACACAACACAACACAACACAGCACGGTAGGAGGACGACCAGAAACGAGGGAACAGGAATATGAGAACAGAGGGATGAGAAAAGTATAGACAGGAAGGAACAAGGAACAAGGGAAGAAGAGAGAATGACAGAAAGAAGAGAAGAAACCGTGATGGTGAGAGAGCGAGAAAGAAGACAGAGAGGAGAGAAAGATAGATAGTCAAACTAACAGAGAGAAAGAGAGAGAGGGGAGGAGGATTGAGAAAGGAAAGGGTGGCTTAGTGCCTTGGATGTGAGAGAGAAAGAATCAGAGAGAGAGAGAGAGAGAGAGAGAGAGAGAGAGAGAGAGAGAGAGAGAGAAGAGTGTGGCGTGCGTCGGATCTTGGATGTGTTTTCAGCGGCCATTTGGCCACAGGGAGGCTTTGATGCAGCGTCCAGAATAAAAGCTTTCATCTTGTTCAAGTCAAATGCACCTTATTCAAGTCACACTTGGCCCAGGCCTCATGACACACACACAGATGGCTTGTGTGTGTGTGTGTGTGTGTGTGTGTGTGTGTGTGTGTGTGTGTGTGTGTGTGTGTGTGTGTCTGTGTCTCTCTCTTTCTGTTTCTTTCACACACACACACACACACAGAGAAAGAGACAGGAGAGAGAGCAGAGAGAGAACACACTCACTAATGCCAAGTGGAAGAGGGTGTGTGTGTGTGTGTGTGTGTGTGTGTGTGTGTGTGTGTGTGTTCTTAAATTTGTGTGTGTGGGAGGGGGTGGGGGGCAGTGTCAGTATTTCCTGGCAGCAGTAACTAGCAGTGTGTGTGTGTGTGTGTGTGTATATATATATGTGTGTGTTCTCTGTGTGTGATGCTTTCTAAAGGAGTGTGTTCTGCTAAGAGTGTGTTCACACACACTCACTCTTTCCTGGCTATGTACAGCAGAGTGTTTTTTTCACATTCTGTTAGTTGTTGTGTCCATATTAGTTGTTGTGTCCATATGCATTCCACTAGTAATTCCACCAACTCTCATTCACCTTGTATGTGCATATGTGAGTGTCACGGTCATTCACGGTCATTGTATGTGTATGTGTGTGTGTGTGTGTGTGTGTGTGTGTACTCACTCTTGCCCAGCGGAGGAGGGTAAAGGTGTGTGTGTGTGTAGGCGAGTAGCTGATACTGTGTGTGTGTGTGTGTGTGTGTGTGTGTGTGTGTGTGTGTGTGTGTGTGTGTGTGTGTGTGTGTATACTCACTCTTGCCCGGTGGAGGAGGATATGGGTGAGCTTTAGCTCTCTCAGGCGAGTAGCTGCGGCTGCTGATGCTGTGTGTGTGTGTGTGTGTGTGTGTGTGTGTGTGTGTGTGTGTGTGTACACACTCACTCTTGCCCGGTGGAGGAGGGTATGGGTGTGCTTTAGCTCTCTCAGGTGAGTAGCTGCGGCTGCTGATGCTGCGTGTGTGTGTGTGTGTGTGTGTGTGTGTGTGTGTGTGTGTGTGTGTGTGTGTGTGTGTACTCACTCTTGCCCGGTGGAGGAGGGTATGGGTGTGCTTTAGCTCTCTCAGGTGAGTAGCTGCGGCTGCTGATGCGTGTGTGTGTGTGTGTGTGTGTGTGTGTGTGTGTGTGTGTGTATGTATATATATATATACTCACTCTTGCCCGGTGGAGGAGGGTATGGATGAGCTTTAGCTCTCTCAGGCGAGTAACTGCGGCTGCTGATGCTGTGTGTGTGTGTGTGTGTGTGTGTGTGTGTGTATACTCACTCTTGCCCGGTGGAGGAGGGTATGGGTGAGCTTTAGCTCTCTCAGGCGAGTAACTGCGGCTGCTGATGCTGGATCCTGATCGACTGTGGGGGGAGGGGGGCACCTCTCTTCTGAGGGGGGAACGATCTCTCACCGCGGGGAACGATGGAGCCGCTTTACGCCGCATGCCCTCATGGTCCTCGCTGTCTCACACACACACACACACACACACACACACACACATAAATATACAGATACCCACACAGACGCAAACACATGAAAATAAGAGAGAGTGCCTTTGCAAATCTTCACTGTATTTCCCTACTTTATTTTCATAGCACACACACACACACACACACACACACACACACACACACACACACACACACACACACACACACACACACACACACACACCGAACACATAAGTAAGGGAGTATGTCTGCAAGTCTTTACACAGTAGCTACACAACATGCACACACACACGCACGCACACACACACACACACACACACCCTCACACACACACACACATTTCTGGACTACTATATGAGGTAGCTTGATATACAGCATACTTTGGATTAGACAAATGGCACTGAATGCATCCTTACTCTGCATGAAGCTCTATAAAGCAGTAAAGCTCATTTGCTTCATCCTCCGGCACTCACTCTTCTATACCACGTGCACACACACACACACACACACACTCAAATGACTGTCTCATTCTTCTCTAAGTGCTTCCCTTTTTAGTGTTCCTGGAGTGTCTGTATGTGTCATATATCAAGGATAGGTCACCACAACATGCCTACATATCTTCGGGATAAGTAAAGGATAACGTTCTGTGACACGGTCATTATGGTGGAATATCTCCCGACAGAGAGACGCAACTAGCGTGACCCAGGGCCTGTGGAGGCCTGTGGCACCACTCTCACAACGTTATCCCGCTGATTACACAGCTACCTACTGAAGAGATTAATAACAGGGCAGTGAACTGAAGCATTGGTTTTTAATGTCTTCATGGTCATTTTAATGGTTAAGATAGAATATGGACTCCGCAAAAGAGAAGTAGCCCATAAACTTTGTGTGTTGTGGTTGTTGTCTGTTATACTTAGCAATGGTCCATTACAAAGAAGTATCATGTACTGCAATAATATAGTATCTACAGTATGTATCTAGGGGCACACAAACTTTTTGGCGCTAACTATGTATTTATCCACGCACGCACGCACGCACGCACACCGTGGCTATCTGTGGTGGACTTGACTGCAGTCTAGCCTAGCTGAGAGGAAACACCTGACACAAAAGTCTGTCGTTAAGAACTAACGAAGGCCTTCATACCAAGTGTGACCAAGCAGCACAGTGAAGGACAATCTGTCACCACACACACACACACACACAACCTGTCGTCACTGCACTCTCTGAGACTTGATCCTTGACCTCCGACCCCTGCACTTAGCGGGCTACTCTGGAACATCTGAATCGACATTCTATTAGAGATTCCTAGAGTTCTTATTAAGATGTTCAGCATCGTTGACTCTGTAATAGCACTGACTTTGGGGCACAGTAGAATATTGTAAGTTCAGACGTCGTGCCAAAGTTGCCCTTTAAAGAGGAGCTTTATTACCCATAGTGCACTGCTCCACAGGGACACTCTACTCACCCGCGGTCCAGGCTAAGGATGGCCTGCATCACCGTGTCATCGCCGGCCTCCGGTCCCATAGGGGGGAGGGGCCTAGGGGGAGGGTACGACCCTTGACCTCTACCGCTGGGGGGTGGGGGGAGCGGCCCGCCTCGGCCTCCTCCTGGCCTGAGAATCAAAACAAACAAACAAACAAATTGAGGTAAACAGGAAGTGAGGTCGGCTGGCCAGGTTTTAACTTACTTTATAAGGTTGGGAAGTAGTGGATGTGAACATTAGTGTTTTGTTCTTTTAACTTTTTTTTTTACAAAACATTCTCGACTTTTTGAGATACAAGAGTCCAGGAGCCAATCTTAAAGTAGGAACCAACAAAACAAACAGACAAACACAAGTAGGAGCAAACACAACAAACAAACAAACAAACAAACAAACAAACAAAACTCCACACAACATGCGGAGAAAAGCAGGGAAAACTATTTTCAACAAGTTGTCAGCAAAGTCTCTCTCTTTCCCTAGGGGTCAACGACCTGGTGTTGCCTGGCCTTGTCCATCGTATCCTGGCCTTTCTGCCCGCAGTAATGTGAGCCATGCAACTGAGCAGGAAAACAAAACCCCTTGAGAACAAACACACAAATAAATCACCCACACCACGCCGTGCTGTGGCCCCGCTGCCCTGATGGCTGGCCTGAATGAATGCGGGGGTCAGGGAGTCGTCTCCAGCCAATGGCCGTGCCCTTCATGCCCCCGAATCATTAACCCCGTCGTCTGGGGCTCTCTGAGTACCCCGACCCCTGACCACCCCTCACTTACACACACACACACTCTCACACACACACACACACACACACACACACACACACACACACACACAGAGAGAGAGCGAGCTAAGAGCAAGGCAGGCCCAAGGTTGGGACTCTTTGGGGGGTGATGAAGGGGGGAAGTTAAATGACTAAAAATGATGAATATCCACCCAAATGTATTGCCATTGTTTCTGATGGGGACTACTGACAAACAGACAATTCATTTCTTTAAAATGCAAATCAAACAGGGATGAAAAAAATATTGTTCTTAAAGGCTCATCATAAGAGAATGTGTGTGTGTATGTGCTGTGTGTGTGTGTGTGTGTGTGTGTGTGTGTGTGTGTGTGTGTGTGTGTGTGTGTGTGTGTGTGTGTGTGTGTGTGTGTGTGTGTGTATGTGTGCGTGTGTGTGTCCAGCCAAAAATGACCACTGCTGTCTAGAGAGGGGTCAAGAAGGGGTCACACAGACCCAAAACATCCACAGACCCAAGCAGTGTGTGTGTGTGTGTGTGTGTGTGTGTGTGTGTGTGTGTGCATGTGTGTGTTCAGCTAAAATGACCAAGGCTGCCTAGAGTGCGGCCAAAAGGGGGTCACACAGACTCACACTCACAAACCTAAGCAGTGTGTGTGTGTGTGTGTGTGTGTGTGTGTGTGTGTGTGTAGCCAAAAAGACCACTGTAGTCAGGGAGGAGCAGAGAGAGAGGTCGAGATGTT
>JAODXP020000031.1:28433795-28446295 GCA_027497455.2 Sardinella longiceps
GAATATTGCACTACTACGACCCTAAATACTGTGACACGCAAACAGGAAGTTATGGTCAACTCACTCACAATGACTGATGCGTCCAGGAATGTTCATGACTTGTTTAATTATTGTCATTTCACTGCTGCTCGACATTAAAGCAAGTGAACAAATGGAATGTTGTTCTTATTTATAATTAAACAAGTGGACTTATCAATCGGAGTTCGTCAACGACGCAAAGGAATACCTACCGGTAAACACGTGAGTGGACGAATGCATCAAAGAGTAGCCCACCGCTACGCAACTGTATGAATGTCTCAAAAGCGAAGAGGATAAAGTTTAAACCCGCTAGACCAAGGATGAGTGCCCGTTGCCCTATCGAGAGCTGTGACTATGTGGCCACACACGCAGAGGCATCAGTAATCGCAGCGATGCTGAACATCCACGCGACCACACACACTGCAGCCCACCGAGAGCCACACACTAACCCGAAGGCAGAGAAACTCAGGCGGCCGTCCATCGCATTGGCGGGAACGGCCGAAACATGGTCATACTTCCTAACCCGCTGGGGCGAATACAAGAGGGGCACCAAATTGGTCGGGTCCGATGTTGTCACTCAGCTGCTGGAGTGCTGCGAGGAAGACCTGAGAAAAGACCTCACCCGCGCAGCAGGCAGAAGCCTTGTGGACAGCGACGAAAAGGACGTTCTCTCAGCTATGAAGGCACTTGCAGTCCGCGCAGAAAACACAATGGTAGCGCGAGTGGCCCTATCCAACATGCGACAGGGACATGAAGAACCCATCCGGTCGTTCCATGCTCGTCTGAAGGGCCAAGCAGACACATGCAAGTATGAAATGAAATGCATTAAAGAGGACTGTGGTCAAATAAACGACTTTACAGAGGAAATATTACGGGATGTAATTGCCCGTGGCATAGCAGACCAAGAGATACAAATGGACTTACTTGGTGAAAAAAATCAAAATATGCCATTAAAGGACATGATAGAATACATTGAGGCAAAGGAGTCAGGGAAGCGATCAGCCTCACGCCTGCTCAATCCCCAAAGCACAGACTCAATCAGCAGCTCGTATCGTCGTGAGAAACGGCAGGACGCCCGCGCTAAGGGGAGCCCAAAGGTAGAAAAATCGAAGGTGAAGCCTGAGGGGGCCTGCATCTACTGTGGTGAAACGGGCCACGGCAAGACGCCGCAGTGGCGTGCCCGCCGTGCCGAATGTCCTGCATATGGCAAAACATGCCGGAAATGCAGCCGCCGAAACCACCTCGATAAAGTCTGCCTGGGGGGCCGCTCACCTACACCCCCGCCGGATGAGACTGGTGGGGTGTGCAACGAACAACAGGCTGTAGCACACGTCGAACTTTGCACACTCACCACAGACAGCGCCAACAACAAGGTATGCACACTGCCCTTGGCCCACCATCTGTATGACGACATGTGCGACAAGTGGATGAGACGCCCGTCTAGCCCTCAGCCATATGTCCGCCTCACCCTCACCATCGAGCGTGAAGACTACAAGGCGCTGGGCCTCGACCTTCGGAGACACACCCGTGCCGTGACCCTACCCGCTATGGCTGACACGGGTTGCCAGAGCTGTCTGATTGGAGTCATAGTCGCCCAGCAGCTGGGCCTGAGCACAGACGACCTCATTCCTGTGTCCATGACCATGAGAGCCGCAAACAACGAGGGCATACGCATCCTTGGGGCCGCCATCGTCAGGTTCACTGGCAGCAGCAGCGACGCCCGGAGGCTGGAGACGCGCCAGATCGCATACATCACTGACTCCTCAGACCGCATCTTCCTCTCTCGTGCAGCCTGCGTGGACCTGGGCATGATCTCAGAAAAATTTCCAACACTCGGGGAGGTCAACCTGGCGACCTCAGAGCCGTGTGACTGCCCACGGCGTGCGGAACCCCCGGCCAAGCCGACCACGCTCCCCATGCCGGCCACGGAGGCGAACAGGGAAGCCTTGCAGAGACATCTCCTGGCTCTATACGCTCAGAGCACTTTCAACACATGCCCTCACCAACCCCTACCACGAATGTCTGGTCCACCGCTTCGCCTCATGCTCGACGACGACGCAACACCAGTGGCCCACCACACCCCTATCCCGGTGGCCTTACACTGGCAGAGTGAGGTGAAAGCCGGCCTTGACCAGGATGTTCGCCTCGGGGTACTGGAAGAAGTGCCTGTTGGTACCCCCGTGACATGGTGCCACCGCATGGTGATCTGCGCGAAAAAGAACGGCAAGCCTCGGCGCACAGTCGACTTCCAAGCCCTGAACAAGCACGCTGTTCGTGAGACCCACCACACACAGTCCCCCTTCCACCAGGCGAGACAAGTGCCCAGCGGGATGTACAAGACTGTGTTTGACGCCTGGAATGGCTACCACAGCGTCCCGCTGCACGAGGACGACCGGCACAAGACGACGTTCATCACCCCATGGGGGAGGTACCGCTACCTCTCAGCGCCGCAGGGGTACATAGCGTCGGGGGACGGCTACTCACGGCGCTATGACGAGGTGGTCGTGGACATTGGCAACAAGACCAAGTGCGTGGACGACACGCTGCTATGGGCTGACTCTATGGAAAAAGCCTACTTCCAGGCCGTACAATGGCTCGACGTCTGCGGCAGGAACGGCATCGTCCTCAACCCTGAGAAATTCACCTTCGCCTCACCCACAGTGGACTTCGCTGGCTTCACCATTACCATGACTGATGTACGGCCATGCAGTCGTTACCTGGAGGCAATTAGAGACTTCCCCCGGCCACGAAACGTCACCGATGTCAGGTCCTGGTTCGGGCTAGTCAACCAGGTGGCCTATGCCTTCAGTATGGCCGAGCGCATGCAGCCGTTCCGGAAGCTTCTACAGAACGGCGTGCGCTTCGAGTGGTCCCCGGAGCTGGAGGAGGTCTTCCGTGAATCCAAGATGACTATAGTCCGGGAGATCGAGCGAGGCGTCCGCATCTTTGACAAATCCAAGCCTACATGCCTCGCCACGGACTGGTCGAAGGACGGGGTCGGCTTCTGGCTGTTTCAAAAGCACTGTCCGTGCCTGCCAGTCAAACCCTTCTGCTGCACCGATGGCTGGAAGGTGACCCTAGTCGGCAGCAGGTTCACCCACGCGGCTGAGTCCAGATACGCACCCGTAGAGGGCGAGGCACTTGCGGTCGCCGACGCCCTGGACAAGGCGCGCTACTTCGTGCTGGGCTGCAGGGACCTCATCGTAGCCGTGGACCACAAGCCCCTGCTTAAACTCCTTGGCGACAGGGCGCTGGACGACATACCCAACCCCCGCCTCAGGAACCTCAAGGAGAAGACCCTGCGCTACAGCTTTCGTATGATTCACGTACCTGGCATGAAGAACAGGGCCTCTGACGCCATGTCGCGCAGACCGGTTGGAACTCGACACCCATCGCCCATGGTCCTCCCGGACGACAGCGTCGCCATGGTAAGCCACCTCTCACCCAACACACACACTGACGTCCTGTCTCTCATACGGCGATCGGAGCCTGTGGACGACGACGAGGGTGACGTCAACGGCGACGAGGGTGGCGACCTGACCTGGTGCGCAGCGGGGCTCGAGTCACTACAGTCTGTGACATGGGACCGCGTCAGAGAGGCCACCAGCAGTGATGACGATATGCGCGCGCTGGAGGAGATGGCGGTGGACGGCTTCCCAGAGTCCAGGACGGTGATGCCAGCAACGATCCGTGACTTCTACCAGTACCGCGAGGACATCACGTCGGCTGACGGGGTGGTTCTGTACGGAGACAGAGTGATCATACCACCCTCCCTCCGCGGCGAAGTGCTACGTGCCCTTCACGCCGCTCACCAGGGCGTCTCCATGATGACAGCCCGCGCGGAGTCGTCTGTGTTTTGGCCGGGCATGTCAGCCGACATCCTGGCCACTCGGCGTGACTGTGAACATTGTGACCGTATGGCACCCTCTCAGCCTGCAGCGCCCCCGATCCCCCTGTCATGCCTGTTTACCCATTCCAGGCTGTATGCGCTGACTTTTTCATGCACAGAGGGGTTCACTACCTCGTGATAGTGGACCGTTACTCCAACTGGCCGATCATCACCAAGTCTACGGGTGGCGCCATGGACCTCATATGCCACTTGCGCCGGGCCTTCGCCACCTACGGGACACCTGAGGAACTGGCATCTGATGGGGGGCCTGAGTTCACATCTGCGGACACCAGGTCTTTCCTGCACAGATGGGGCGTGCACCACCGCCTCTCTTCCGTGGCCTTCCCCCACAGCAACTGCCGTGCTGAGATCGGCGTTAAGACTATGAAGCGTCTCATTACGGACAACACGGGCCCGAAGGGGGAACTAGACACTGACTCCGTGCAAAGGGCGATACTACACTATCGCAACACGCCCGACCCTGACACGAAGATCTCTCCTGCGATGTGTCTCTTTGGACGGCCTATACGGGACTTCATCCCTATCCCCCCTGGCAAGTACAGGCCCCATGCGACATGGCGTGAGACTCTGACGGCGAGAGAGGAGGCCCTCCGCAAACGCCACATCCGCACGGCTGAAAATTGGGCCGAGCACACCAAACGCCTTCCACCCCTGAAAGTGGGGGACTTCGTCCGCATGCAGAACCAGACGGGTCTTCACCCCAACAAGTGGGACAGAACGGGCCGCGTCGTTGAGGTGCGCCAACATGATCAGTACGTAGTCAAGACTGATGGGTCGGGCAGAGTCTCTCTTCGTAACCGGAGATTCCTGCGGCGGTTCCTCCCCGTCCGCAATGACCAGATCCTCCCCCGGTCTATCCATGACGACCTGGCACCCCGTGCTGCCACTCCAGCTCCCGTTGCCTTGCCGTTGCTGCCCGCCCCCTGGGTAGCCCTGCGACGACGCCTGGTCCCTCCTTGCCATCGGGGGTCGCCTTGTCTCCTCCACCGCCTGCTGGGAACTCTTCCTGGCAGGGTGGACTGCCTTCACCCCATGCGCCTGCGCCTTCTGCCTGTGATGGCCCCTGTGTGTCGCCACTGACCCCAGCGACCCCTGCGGCCCCTCGGCCCCCGCAGTCGCGGCCCAACCCGTCACCGGCATCGGGCCTACGCCGGTCTGCCAGGACGACTGGCGTACCTGCCTGGCACAAGGACTTCATTATGGATTGACATTTTAATGTGTTAATCTAATGTATTGATGTTCTCATACCTCGTTTTTATGTTTCCCTTGATGTTTGCTGCCGTTATTGCACTTTTGTTTAATTCTTGTTACTTAGCCTTTTTATAGGTGTCAAAGGCTCGGGGGAGATAGAGAATATTGCACTACTACGACCCTAAATACTGTGACACGCAAACAGGAAGTTATGGTCAACTCACTCACAATGACTGATGCGTCCAGGAATGTTCATGACTTGTTTAATTATTGTCATTTCACTGCTGCTCGACATTAAAGCAAGTGAACAAATGGAATGTTGTTCTTATTTATTCTCTGTCTTTACTGAGGTGTCCTGTTTGGTATGAATGTAGTAATATTTACATTTCTCTAGAAATTTCACACACTTCACAGCAAAAACTACGCTCTCTCAAAAGTTTGTCCGTTTTTCGTCACGTCCATAACGCAAATTGAAAGGCTCATATTCTTATGATGCAAATCATGATATTAATTTTTTCTGTTTGCCTGTATTCAGCCATGGAGTTTGCAGAAGAATATGAAAAAAAATTGTGAAATACTGCTAGGTTTGCGGAGGTTATCTGGCCTTTTGTTCATCAATAATGCACGAAAATGTCACGTCCATAACGCTGGAATTGCCCATATATATTTTTTGTAAAATAGCCTACAAATCAAGAAGGCTACAATTGCCTTTGCATGACTGCGCTGTAAAAATTAACTAATGCTATAAAAATCTATGAATATGAAATTAAAAAAAAATAAGAAGAAAATCAGGCCAACGCACGTCGCCTACCTCGGTGTTCGGGCCCTACGATCCTTGCGCAATGGCTTTCTCTTCACTGTTTCAAGTTGCAGTCAACTATTCCCTTTGTAGGTAGCCTGATCTTGATCTTTTTTCTGCGATGGCCTCTTCGTTCACGACTGAATCAGACTGAGCACTTAAACTTTCAGGCTAGACCTAACAGGTTTAGGCGATTTTACGCACAGAGGAATCATTTTTAGGACGTTCTGTGTTGTTTCACAACTGTCGGAAAATGCGCAAGGAGATCGCTAAAATGCATAACAATAATACAAAGGAACTTACTCCTACTCAAACCTTCATGCTTTTCGTGGTGAACATGGTTTGAATTGCAGTCTGAGGAAGAGAAATATTTGCTTGTTCTAGTTCAGTGAGTCCGACAGTGGTCGATCACAATGATAAATCTGACAGTCAGGTTTATGGTCATAGTCCACCTATTTATAAAATTGAAAAGGTACCTATACTCCAACTTTGCATGACTAATGAATGCTACCAGTGAGGCCTACACAGGCTATCCTGTGAATCACAATGACTCGCTCTAGGAGCAGGAGACTCCCATAGATTCGCACAGAGTCTTGGCATGTCTGCAAATAACCAATCACATGGAAGCAAGCGTGCGCCTACAGCATCCCACCGGCAAAACTTGCCATCTAAAATAGTGGCAGGGGACACTACAGTAGAACAGTAGAATTATATTGGTTTGTTCAGAGGTGAAACTAATGAATGTGAAGAAGAACATTTTCTCAAAAAACCGGGACAATATGCGTCCCGGGAAGAATTATCAGTTTTCCAGGACAGACGCACAAAAAGCGGGACAATCCCGGGAAATAGAGTACATGTGGCAACACTAGCACCAATGTAGCCGGTGGCGGTCCGCACCGCACACGGGTCTCAAACCCGCCACCCTGCAAGCTACAAACTCCCGGCGTGGGAGTGGAACGCTCTAACCAACTGAGCTAAAGCCCGAGCTTCTAACTCAGCGTGTTAGAAGCGCCCATGGAAGTGGGTGATGAGGATTTACACACTACCACCGAGCTAGCCGCGCTAGCTGGCCTCCGTAACATATGTGGCTACCTGTTCCACTGCCTCCCCATTCTTTTTTACTAGGCAATGGTTACCTATAGATCTAGGGTCAAATATAATCTCTTTTGTTTTGCTCACATTTAAAACCAGATTATTTGATTCACACCACTGCACAACCCTGTCTATTTCTGACTGATAAAAGGTAACATCAGAATCATCTTCCATTAGACTAAGGATTGTGGTGTCGTCAGAGAACTTAATTATATAATTGTTGTTTGTGTGGTGAATTCTACAATCATTGGTGTATAGAGTGAACAACAGTGGAGAGCTGACACAGCCCTGGGGCACTCACTTTACATCGGTAGAGAGACTACCGGCCAATAAGCGAAGCTGATTAGACGAGCTGTCCAATCGTTTCAAACCAGAACCCCCCCACCGGCCACCGCCCTATACTCGCGTCAGGTTAAAGAACCTCCAGACCATGAATACGGAGGGAGCCGAAGTCACGCCCTCTTCTGCATTAGCATACGGACCTATCGAGCCTATTAAAATGAATGAACAGATACGTACAACTTCTGGTCCGCTTTGGTATGCGTCGTGGGTTTCACATATAATGTTTATAATGTTGAAACTTACATTTTGAGCTTCACAAACGTAAAAAATAAATTGATTGTAGACGAACTTCAAAAGTTACCGTTACATAAAACAATAAACATAGTCTTGATTGGCATGAATGGTTAACATTTAAATTCACATGCAACATATGTGTGACTCAAGTTATAAATCAAAGTGGACCAAAAAGTCACGTTTATTTGTCCATCACTCTCAGCTCCATAGGTCCCATATGCTAATCCGGAAGTTAGCGTG
This sequence comes from Sardinella longiceps, assembly GCA_027497455.2. Taxonomy (NCBI): domain Eukaryota; kingdom Metazoa; phylum Chordata; class Actinopteri; order Clupeiformes; family Clupeidae; genus Sardinella; species Sardinella longiceps. The sequence goes on from JAODXP020000031.1 coordinate 28,441,622, forward strand.
ACTTCGGTTCCCTATGGGCGGGATATGTCAGGCTGGTTTATCAGGCTAGATGAACAGTATTATTATGGGCTAGGGGCTATGTCAGGCTAACTCAAATGAGGGATTTCTGTGGTAGGCCTACGGCAGTGTTTCTCAAACATTTTCAGAGGACCACTTTACTCCCCACATTTCTTTCAGGGACCACCTGCATTCGTGCCCCCTCTCCAAGTCACATGCTTTATCCTTGAAGGCATTTTTTCAATTGGATACTCAGATAGCCTAAGTTTTTAACAAAACTGCCACATAGTACTCAGTGAACAATTCATCTTTTGCCTTCAAATAATGTTCATAAGAAACAGACTAAATTCACATATTTTTATTTTTGGAAATCCTCTCGTGGACCACTTGAACTTGCTCACGGACCACCAGTGGTCCCCGGACCACACTTTGAGAACCACTGGCCTACAGTCATACTAAAAGAACAAACAACAATCTCTGGAGTAAACAATCTCTGTTTTTTATTCTGTTTAATCTCAAACATGCATGGACCAGACAATATAGATAGCCCACTATCTACAATACAATACAGTACAGTGGATGAGCAATGATAAAAATAGACCATTTAAAAATTTAAATAAAGATATTAGAAAAGAACTCAGCACAGCGCAGACCCCCACCATGGCCATATGGTAAATGACACAATGTAAAGTCTAGATCAGCCATCACCACCAAAATACTTTATAATCATCCAAAAATACGTCCTAATCTATTTTATCCATATCCTTGCAGTACTTTTTGAGTTATTTTGTGTAAAAAAAATTAGACACACAAACCAACAGTAGTGCAAACATAACTTCCCTGGCAGAGGTAATCCGGAGGAACAGCAAAGATATTTATGTTTATGTAGCCAGTGGCAGCCCAAACCACACACGGGTCTCGAACCCGCCACCACGCAAGCTACAAACTCCCAGCGTGGGGGTGGGACGCTCTAACCAACTGAGCTAATTGCCCGAGCTTTTAACTCAGTGTGTTAGAAGCGCCCATGGAATTGGGTGATGAGGATTTACACGTAGGCCTACTACCGAGCTAGCCGAGCTAGCTGGCCTCCGTTACATTTAGAATACCAAAGTGGGAGAAGTGTATGAAGGAAAATACAAAAAAAATGTGTAACAAGTCCACTAGTGGAGCTGTGCATGTGGAACATTTCGGTTGGCCTAAAACCTCCCTCTTTTCCGACCAGGTGGTGTTAAGCCGGACACACACTGGTTCCGACAGCATTGCGGAGCACTTTCGAATCCGACAGTTTCGCCTAGCACCTAGCACAGTAGCCTGTGAAATTAACATTGGATGTCAATGGGCGGCGCCGACAAAATAGACTTGAGTCGTAATTCACAATCGACGGTGGAAGGGTTCGGTGCTGGTGTGCGGGGTTGCATTGAAAACAATGGAATCGAATGTTGGAAGCAGAGTGCTCAGCACTGTGTCGGAACCGGTGTGCGGTGGCCTTTACAATTACAAGTTACCCTTGTAACTAAAATGTACTATTAGTGTAACTACTGGGAAGTAAAGTTGCCAAAGAGTTGCTATCTGGCTACTTTACATTCCAGTGCCTATGCTAAGCTACAGCGAAAATAAAGCTAAATTGGGGTTGCCAGATAGGGAAAACGCATGGACTGAGGGCAAAATGCTTTTATCCACATGAGTAACTTAAGGTAAAATGGTGAATAACAAATTTCATTTAAAGGCACACGGGACATGGGGGGGCCTTCAGCCTCCATAAACACCTACACATAATCAGGGCCTTTACAAGGTAGTCTGGGGGCCCCGAGCAAACAGGACATGAGGAGGGGCCTCCATAAACACCTACACATTATCAGGGCCTTTTCAAGGTAGTCTTTTGTTTAATATCTCCGTCCCTATGGTGATAGCCATGCCGCGATTGTCAGCGCAGGCGCAGTAAGCAATTTAGCTTTGTTTTAGCTTCTGTCTGGTAGATTTTGGCACTGTTCAACACAGATTTAAACAAGGATTCACACCATATACTTTTTAAGTCCATACGACCAGCCAATCTGTACTTATGGATATTTCCCCATTCATTTTGGAGGGTCTGGTCTTGTTAAGCCCAAATAGCTGCCCCAAGGCGTGTCCAATATGGCGGCCGAGTGATGTGACTTGCCTTAGAAGGACTTTGGGTGAAGCCCTTACCACACAGAACACAGTATACAGTCTTTTTAAGTGGTGGATGTCTTTCCCCCAAGGTGTGCAAGCTGGTGACGCGTGAACGATCCCTCGAAGATGAAGCCCTTACCACACAGAACGCAGTGGTACGGTTTCTCCTCCTTCTTCCGCGGTTTCCTCACTAACTTGGGCTCTTTGTGCGCACGTGGATAATCTGTCTTCATAGGGTAACCGCACTGAGCACAGTCCTTCACTGCGCCACTTTCGTAATTTTTCACCACCACCTTGGTGCCACAGTGCGTGCAGCTGAAAGGTCTGTCTCGCGTGTGGATGAACTGATGTCGTGTTCTATCGCAGTTGCGGGTGAAAGTCTTCCCACAGTGGCCGCATGCGTACGGTCGTTCTCCGGTGTGGATGCGTTTGTGCTGCTTCAGATGCACGCCCTGCGTGAAACTCTTGCCACACAGGACGCAGACGAACGGCCGCTTCCCAGAATGTGTGCGTTGGTGTTTCTGTAAAGGAGACAGAGAACGGAAAAGCACTTTTAAAGGAGACATAGAATGGAAAAAAAAAAACACTTTTAAAGGAGACATAGAATGGGAAAACACACTTTTAAAGGTGCCCCGCCACACAAAACCGTTTTTACCTGTTGCTTTTGGTATAGAATAGGTCTATATGACCTCGAGTTACACCGTGCATGTGAAAATGTAATACTGTCTTCGCTATCGGCAATAGCCCATTAAAAGAAATAGCGGAGAAATTAGGTCAATTTGAATCCATGGTCTGTGCTACGTAGTATAGACAACGTTACAGCCATTGGCTGACTGAGGAGAATTATCGCCCAATCCATGCTCTCCTGTATTTGACTAAAGCCCGCCCCTTGAAATACTCGCGAAAAAGAAGGAATATCCATGAAATGGTAACAGGCAACTATTTTTAGTTTTAACTGAATATCAAGACGTTAGTGAGTTTAGCTTTGGCTATGAGTTTAGCAAACTGTTAACTCATCTACCTGCTAGTCCATCATTTATTCAGTGTCCTGTATATTTTGAGAAGAACTTGTCAACTTGGCGAATTCAACAGTCTTGGTAAGTGTAACGTTAATCTGACTGGATAGGCAAACAGTCGGCTACTCTTGCAATAAGTATCTGATTATGTTGGCTACTGTGACATCCTGACTATGTAGTAAGCTTACCTTTGCAAAGTGGCCGTTTACAATCTGCAAGCTAGGTTGGTGCAGATATCCTCTTTCTCGGTTTCATGATAATATTCCAAGGTTTTTTTTTTCATACCTCGCAATTCGCAATTAAAACTAATGTAAATATTCAGCCCATGTGCTTTACAACGTCGAGCTTCAGCAGCGAATCAGAGCGCAGCCCATTATCACAGTGGAAAAAAAAACCGGAAGAACCGCATGAAATTTTCGAAGGCTATTCCTACACTCTGCAAACGATCTAATTACGGTCTCCTTGGGCCGTTCTCAGTCCAAGTGAAGTCGCATACCCTATTTGTAGACCTCAAAGAGCAATTTAAATACCCTGTAGTGGTGTGGCATGGCACCTTTAAAGGAGACATAGAATGGAAAAACACACTTTTAAAGGAGACATAGAATGGAAAAAAAACACTTTTAAAAGAGACAGAAAATGAAAAAAAAAAAAACACTTTTTAAGGAGACAGAATGGAAAAAAACACACTTTTAAGGAGACATAGAATGGAAAAAAACACTTTTAAAGGAGACACAGAACGGAAACCAATTCTAAAGAAGACAGAGAATGAAAAATCTCTTTTAAAGGAGACAGAAAATGAAAAACCACGAGTTTCCACACATTTTTCAAGTAACCATTACAAATTGTTTTTTACAGTGTGTGTATATATATATGGGTAAGAGTATTTTGGTCTCAGACCAAAATTCTCTTACCCGCATACGTAACTCCAGGAAAGGGGGTGTATAACCAATTTTCATTAAGAGGTGGAATATTCCTTTAACACCAGCGGACAAGGTACAATACTAAATTTGTAAATGTAAATGTTGGCCCCTAACACAGAGTGGTAGGATTTGCAACATCCAATCATTTTAATGTTACACATTGTACCTTTAAGGAAGAGGCCGTGGGGAATCTCTTGGGGCAGTGCGTGCAGGGGAACAGTCTCTCTTCCTCGTGAGGACACTCCTTAGCCTCTAACACAGAGCGGTAGGACTTGCCACACTCAGAACACACATGGTGTTCCGGGGCTCCTTTCCCTGGAAGACAGGAAACGCATTTAATAGACTCATTCTGTGTGTGTGTGTGTGTGTGTGTGTGTGTGTGTGTGTGTGTGTGTGTGTGTGTGTGTGTGTGAGAGAGAGAGATAGAGAGTGTCTGTGTGTGTGTGTGTGTGTGTGTGTGTGTGTGTGTGTGTGTCTGTGTATGAGTGTGTGTGTGTGTGTGTGTGTGTGTGTGTGTGTGTGTCTTTCCATCTCCCTCAGTATTGCCCACCTGGAGTGTGTTGCTCAGTCTCTGATTCCGGAACAAACGG
>JAODXP020000031.1:28451295-28471295 GCA_027497455.2 Sardinella longiceps
ATATTAATTCAACTGAATTCAATAATTGTCCAGCACCAAAGTACCACAGTCTCGGAGCAACATCAGCAGAGTTCCCAGCAGAAATATATAAAGTTATAGCCTATATCTTTTTGTTCTGGAACAAAGTCAACTAAACAATGAACAGTCAAGTCAGTGAAGAACTGAGGAAGTGACGAAATGAAATGGCCCAACTCCTATACTAACTTTCCTACATGTTCTCCTGGTAAACTTGCTTTCAATATGTTTTAATGTTAATCAATGTATTGGCGGTTAGACGATAACGTTAGGTGCCATTTCTTTACATAACATTGAGTAGTAGGCATTTTTTTCTAACACGATTACCATGCATGAATTCTCGAATTTGCAAGTTACACACCTTGCCTCCTTCTGCAAACGGTGCCTTGAATGGGAAGAGTCTTTCGTCCGCCTCCGGCTTGATCCCTACAGCATGTCGTCTTCCAGTTAATTTAACCGGTTATATTTACATTCGTTTGGAAGAGAAAGGCAGCAACGTTCTCTGTCACAGAATAGAAATCTCAAACATGTTTTAACTCCTTCCTTCTGAAATGTCTGGCACAAGCAACCATGCAAGCAACTCACTTGTTGAGAGAACTCGGTCGTGTTTTTGTTTTCTTCTTCGTCTGATGCTTCAGTGATCATCACAGAAACTGATTGCCCTCTAGTGTACGGGACGATTGTCTGGGTCGTGAAACAAGGCAGGGCCGGTTCTAGCCTTTTTGGTGCCCTAGGCCAGATTTGAGTTTTGCCCCCCTTTTCTAAAAAAACAAGAGAAAACCGAAGAAAAAAGGTAAAAAATGTATTGTGATGCCCCCCTGATGTTTGGAGCCCTAGGCGACCGCCTCGTTTGTCTATGCCTAGAACCGGCCCTGAAACAAGGGAAGGGACTTTGGTATCAGTGGCTCAAACTCAAACATGAAAACAAAACACGACAGCATATCATTCAATAGTTATTGCACAAACGACGGACTTCCATTGTGAAATCTAAGTATTTCTTTTTCACCCGAAACGATAGGTGGCGCTAATTTTTCCAAGCAGGGGCTGAGCCTTGTCAAGACGTGAGTCGAAGAAGAAAATGAAAACAACACAGAGCGAGAAGGTTTCCTCCATCAAGCGAGTTATGTATCTGCAGTAAAGTTGTATTGATGTATTTTGACATGGATAGATTCTAGATAAGACATAGGACACTTTCTCCTTTGATGTCTCTGATGTCAGCTTTTACTAAGTCACGCTGGGATCTTCTTCAGAGAGGGTTGAGGAGGATCTAGGATGGAAACTCGCTTCTGAAACACTATAGACTTATACATTCATTCCACAAGGCGATAACGACACGGAGAAGTGTGTGGACATCACACTTCTGGTGGTTTGTGGCAGAGGTAACATTGTTATTAAGTGTGACGAATGTTCGGAGTACCGTTTAGTATGTGAACTATTACAAACCTGTTTGTAGACAGAGTGGCTATCTGGCAATGACGTTAAGTTAAAACATTTGGAAGAATTTTTTTTTTTTTTAGATGGTAGGCCTGCTGGGTGAACTTTCACAGACAGATGCACTCACATGTAACGTTATCCCCTTTCCTACTGCTATAACATTGTTATTACTACTAGTTAGTAGTGAATGCAATTAATGTCCTCACGGACACTGTTGGGTGTGACACTAACCTGGGCTGTATAAAGAGTAATTGCATTAAGTACAGAGACGGGTTCAAGAACACCTGGCTCTACGACTGCGTCTTTAGAAATGCTTGTTTTTAATTTGGTGTCGTAATTGTGTGTGTAGATGGAGGGGATTGATCAGCACATGGACCTGAGTCACCAACAAGCCTGCATGGTCCTGGAGAAGGCCACCAGATGTATCGTAAAGGCATTAGAGGTAAGACACACACACACACACACACACACACACACACACACCTACACACACTTCGCATGGAGTTCCCGGATGTTTTCTCGATTCAGCCATCTTTTCGAGGATGCATCGGATGTTGACTTCTTATAACTTCAGGACCATTATTCCCCATAATGCATTTAGGCGCTCCGTTCTGAGATACGAGGCTGGTGGAGCTTAATGCAAGGATTTACCATTTCTGTCTATAAACCAATACATTTTAAGCTTCTAACTAGACATATTTTTAAATCAGGCGGGAAATTGTATAAATTAAGTCTGTACTCATGGGTTTTGTAACCAAAAAGTGTGTCTGTTGTGAGATACGATGTTTGTACCACTGTTAGCTTGTCATACACCAACCTGCCGGTGTTTTGGGGCAAGCGTAGACAGCGTCCCCCTGTAGCTTTTGTAGCTAACGTAACAAGTACCCAACTTCTCAAACTGCAGGTTCAGCGCACTGTCATCGCATTCTTGGAAGTTTGTACTCTCGTTCTCGACTTTCCAAGTTTGAATTCGCAAGTAAGGAAGTCCATTCTTGTATGTACTTTGTATTGAGAAACGGCCATGATGTCTTTATCAGTATGAAGCAGGAAGGAACCGTGAGCTCTGCGTGCTGATTCGTCGACTGGAGGAGAAGGAGGCGGAGACTGGGAGGAGTTTAAAAGAGCAGCTGGAGACAAACAAGCAGCTGCAGCTGAAGATCGACAAACTACAGAAACACCTGGAGGAGAAAGACAACCTACTGACACAGGCCAACCAGGTGTGTGTGTGTGTGTGTGTGTGTGTGTGTGTGTGTGTGGATAGATGAACTACAGAAACACCTGGAGGAGAAAGACAACCTACTGACACAGGCCAACCAGGTGTGTGTGTGTGTGTGTGTGTGTGTGTGTGTGTGTGTGTGTGTGTGTGTATGGATAGATGAACTACAGAAACACCTGGAGGAGAAAGACAACCTACTGACACTAGCCAACGAGGTGTGTGTGTGTGTGTGTGTGTGTGTGTGTGTGTGTGTGTGTGTGTATAGATGAACTACAGAAACACCTGGAGGAGAAAGACAACCTACTGACACTGGCCAACCAGGTGTGTGTGTGTGTGTGTGTGTGTGTGTGTGTGAGTGAGTATGAAGGGGTTTGCCTTTATGTACACACACACACACACACTTGATGTCTGTTGTGTGTTTTTGCAGCAACTGGTGAGTCTTCACTCACACACACACACACACACACACACACACACACACACACACACACTAATGTCTGTTGTGTGTTTTGCAGCAACTGGTGAGTCTCAGCTCTCCTCTCCAATCAGAGCAGCTCTCAGCATCTCAGGAGCCACAGGTCTGTTCAGAACAGCTCATCTCACCTGACCACCAGAAACCAGCGCTCTTACCTGCTCACTGGGGTTCACCTGTGTCATCTGATATTAGAAAATCACCTGCGCAGCGTTTACCGGACACCCAGAGGCTGAGTCTGTCAGTCTGTCCTGAAGATTCTAATTCCCGGGGCCGTCAACTTCTCAGGATTAAAGAAGAAAGCATCTTTCATCTTGGTGAGGAATTGTTGGTAGAAACACACACACACACTGTACACTGTACACTTACAGCACACACACACACACACACACACACACACTGTACACTTTCACTTACAGTACACACACACACACACACACACACACACACACACACACACCGACACACACACATACACACACACACACACACACACTGTACACTTACACACACACACACACACACACACACACACACACACACACACAAACACAGTTCCCAGTCAGTTCCTCGGTTCAGAGAGCTACACAGTTAATTAGAGTTATCAAGTAATCAGAGTTTTACTCTCCAGATATCATCAAAACATTAGGCTACTATTGCATACGAGAGCTAGCAGATTGTAAGAAATTATTGATGAATTATGTCAGTGTTTCTTTTGAATGAATGAATGAATGAATGAATGAATGTAGAGTTGTGAATTATCTTCTGTTGTCTTTCCCAGATGGAGTTGGTCTCATGACAGATCAGGCCTCCTCTGCAGACATTAAAACTGAACACACCCAGGTAATGAACTTAACCTGTATTCTTGTACATAATATTGAAATAATAACAATGCATCTCAGTCTCAAGTATGTGAAAACATTCCTCAGTATCAAACAAATATCACAACCCCACAGCACAGGGCAAACTAGTAACACAAAATCCACAGGTTCAAACTAACACCACAACCCCCACCACATTGAAACTAATATCACAACCCCACAACATTAGAACAAAACTAATCCAATGTCCTGGCAGCACCAGACTAACTCATAAAGTCTCTTCTCTCACTCAGGCTTCACTGGTGTCTGATGGTGTGAATCGACTGCAGGCCCCAGTCTCTGAAGATGAAGATGAAGAGGATGAGGATGATGGGGATGAAGAGTTTGGAGAAAGTGGTCGTTTGGGTGAGGAGGAGTTTTATACATTTGTTACTCCACACCGTCCAGCTAAAGTTGCTGGCTGTCAATCAAGTAGAGCTTATCTGGGGGCGTTGTGGCTCAGTTGGCTGGAGTGCCGTGCCATGGGTCTGGGGACCCGGGTTCGATTCACCTTTTTCACCTACGTCACTTTGAGGCACTAGAACAGGGGTAGGGAACCTATGGCTCGTGAGCCAGATGTGGCTTTTTTGATAGTTGCATCTGGCTCACAGACAAATCTTTCATAAAAAAAGAATGATAACGTTAAAAATATACAACACATACAATCCATTTATCTACTGTATCTATTTCAGTCCAAGGTGACTAGAATTCAGCCAGATTTGCTGGTACTTTAGCAATTATGAGAAACGGAAAACCATCCACAGATGGGGAGTATGCTAAAACACTCATGCTAGATGTTGCCAGTGCACTTTTTGATGATTTTTCGAACACAGACAAGATAATCAAACTAATAAAAGACATGCCTCTGACATGCCTCTATATTGTATGGCTTTCATAAAATTACATTTTAAAATATGTGGTGTTCCTGCACTAGAACTAGGCTTGGGTGGTAAAACTTCTCCAGACATAACGCAGAGTTGTGTTTTGAATCAAAGCGGGCGGGGTTTTGAGGGAGCGACGACATAGCGTTGGCTTATAGGCACAGACATGGTTTGAAAGACAACGGGTTGTGCTCATCAACAATCTCCCGTTGTATCCATTCATCGGGGCCAGACTAAATTACATCCCATCTCACATTTAGGCTGCTTTATCAGGCTAAACAAGTAGAGCTTATCTGGGGGCGTTGTGGCTCAGTTGGCTGGAGTGCCGTGCCATGGGTCTGGGGACCCGGGTTCGATTCACCTTTTTCACCTACGTCACTTTGAGGCACTACTAGAACTAGGCTTGGGTGGTAAAACTTCTCCAGAAGTAGCTCCTGTCTCTGCCCAACAGAGACAGAAGTGTTTGATAGATCAGATGGCTAGTTAAGTAGCGCATCTGAATTAAATTGGAGCCACCCGACTGCTTCCCAAACACACACCCAAACAAACATTTCACTTCCTCTAAATAGGAGGTCAGGGTGAAAGGTCAAATCTAGAAGCCAATCGTACGGTCTCAAACAGGACAAAAAAATGATAGTTAGGAATGTAAGAAAGAAAAATTAAACTTTTAGAAGACAGTTAATAGCATAGAAAGAGAAAGTAAGTGAATGAAAATATATTATCAGTGACTTCAACTAATTTGAAAACAAAACAGAGGTTTACAGAGAATAAAGGTGACTCATGGTGAAGGCTCCATGACAACGTCACAGTCCAGTGGTCACAGTACAATTGTCTTAAAGGAGCTGTGTGTAGGATTGTGGCTAAAGTTGGTACTACAATCATGTTCAAAATATTTTGCTGCTTTCAAACATCTCCATCTTTCAAAAGGATCTCCTATACATCTCCCTGTTTTATTTCTCGCTTTGTCACAAAGCATAATGAGGCCTTGACAATGAAACAACACAAACACCACTTGAAATGACAACAAAAACACTACTTGTGGGCTGCAACTTAGCTTTTCACATGGAAATATTGTGGCTGGACTAAAACTGTCAGTGATATCTGTGTTTGAAATGAACATAATTCCTTCATGTCTGGTGACCTATCAAGGCCATTTTATGATTATTTGGAATACATTTGTTACTCACTACTCCTTTAATGTGTTTTGTTTTGTTTTGTTTTGAAACAGGGAAAGGCCTGGCTTGTCACAGCTGCAGTTGGTGTGGTAAAAACTTCATCAGACTGGGCGATCTCAAACTCCACCAGCGCACTCACACTGGAGAGAGACCGCACGTGTGCCCTTACTGCGGCAAGGGATTCGCTCAAACGGGCGATCTCAACCGACACCAGCGCACTCACACCGGAGAGAAGCCGTACCGCTGTGTCCAGTGTAACAAGTGCTTCACTCAGCTGAGCAGTCTGAAACGACACCAGCGCACTCACACAGGAGAGAAGCCGTACCTCAACCGACACCAGCACACTCACACAAGAGAGAAACGACACCAGCGCACTCACACAGGAGAGAAGTCGTACCAATGCTCTCAGTGTAACAAGGACTTTGCTCATGTGGGGAATCTGAAAAGACACTTGTGTAAACACCAGCTAGATGGTTTCAACACGTAGAGCAGGTAGTCCGTTTTCCCAAAGCATAGTTTGCTAACCAGTTATCGACTTAGTTAGTTGGCAACGGGAAATTATATTGCAACCAACATGGTTACTAGCTTAGTTACTAACTTAGTTAGTTAGTTACTTACTTAGTTAGTTAGTTACTTACTAACTTAGTTAATAACTATGCTTTGAGGAAATGGACATGCATGACTTGTTTGTTCTGTTGAACAATTCTGTTCAACACTTTTTCTTTTTTCCTTTTTGGAAAACGGGGGAAAGGACGTTGCTGTTGGTGTGGTAAGAGCTTCTGGAAACTTGGAAATCACGATCAACACCAGCATGTTCACCCAGCAGAGAGGCTGAACTGTGTGACAAGTGCAATGGTAGCCTGGTCATACCCATCCTCTCAGTCTACGGTAGTCTGGGGTCTTGGGGAATGAAAAACTAAAAAAAATTGCTTGCTGGAGATGTTTAAATTCAAAACAGCCTTTGACTGATAGCCTTTCGTGTTATCACACCACTTTTTTAAATTTCACTGATTGGTTTGGGCTTTAATTTAATTAATTTAATTTAATTTAATTTAATTTATAGTGTGTCTGTTACCATTATTGCCTTGGCAGAGGTCTGCGCTCTACGAGTGCTTTTCTAGTTTAATTTATTTCCTGTATTTTTTACTGTATGGCTGTTAATAGGGGTGCTGCTACACATTTTGGGTCTTCTGATAGAAGATAAAGTTGGGACTACCCCCTCCCCCCTCCCCCTCTCCCTCCACCAAAAAAATAAAATAAAATAAAAAAATGAACGTTGATTACAATACTGAAATGTTTTGTCTCAGTTCCCCCTCTCAGTGCCTGCTCTATTTATTTATTTATTTATTTTAATCTGTAGTCGTATTTATCTTAGATTTAAAATAAATTGGCTTATAGGCTAACCTGATCCACTTTGCAAAAAAAAAAAAAAAACTTTCTTGTCAGTCTCACTTTGTTCTTTTATTCCAAAGGCTGAAAAAAAATATTAAACATTTTTTTCTATGAACCTTTCCTATTGACTTCTACCTCTTTTCCACCGCCACGAACCAAGTGCTAGTTCTGGGCTGGTGCTTGTGTGACCTCAGATCATTTGGAGATGTTACCTAGCCTACCTGAATCAGAAGCCTAATGAAAGAATCCTCTAATAATGGGGGAAATTTACATCCACCATAGATATCATATAAGTATTACTATATATAATATCTATGACATCCACGCTCTTTACATCACAGAATTATAAAGAGCTTCTAATATCTATGCTTATTGCATTATGTTCTACAGCAAATGCACAGAACACAGGAAAGGCAGACAGGCAGGCAGAAAATGGAATATAATTAATGCAAAATGATAGGATTAAATTCCTTCTCTATCAGGTAACCACTACAATAATATTATTGTTACACACTCCTGTGCAGTAGGTGGCGGTGGAGATACCACACCCCAATGGAATCTAGACGAAGAAGAACTGTAAACAAACCCCTGTTGTCCTCGTTAGCCTTTGCGTTTGTCATATTTGTGCCTCGAAAGGAAACGATGTTGATCTACTTAAGATTTGTTTTCAATCGTTTGGGAGGTTGAAGACGCTTTGCATGATTATAAAAGAAAATGTCAATCAGAAAACAAACATGCGACGGACACCCCAGTGGAAACATTAACCGCTACGTTATCCAACCACCTTACTCATCCATTGAAGCCTCTTAAAAGTCTTGTCGGTAGCTTACTGAGAGTGATAAGGTGAGAAACGCGACAGACTGCCCTTTTCACACAGTATTTGCATGATGTGTACATCTCACGTTAACGTTAATTTACGTAAAATATTGCAGCAACGTTGAAGTTCTAGGAGGCACGGAGAAGCTCGCAAAGGGGCTCATTTTAGGCTAACGTTACTTTGGAACATGCAATTTATCCCAATGAGTTCTGGCAATGTATAAGCAGAGAACCGTCTCTGGTATAAGGTACAATGAATAGGAAACGTAGGAATTTTGCCTAAATCTTGCAAGTGGGGGCTTTAAGGCTTGGGCCATCAGAGTCCAGAACAGCTTTTTGTTCACCAAGGGACTAGACTCAGTCTTTTCACTCTTAACTTAATTCCCAATCTGTGTTTCTCACACTGACGTGCACACCCACCCACCCACACGCTCACGTGCAATTTTTCTCTTTAAACATAGCCTTTATTTTTTCATTTTAAGAAGCAAAAAAACCCACAACAATTTTACTCTCTTATTCATCTATAATGAGATGCACGTTCCATTTCTCGTGTATAGTTCTTCATGTCAAACTCCTTGTTTGTTTAACTACTGAATACATCACTACTGAAAGAAATTATGTACCAAAACAGTGGTGCTGTTGTCACTGGAATTAGGCAGGTAATGCTGATGATAATCAAGCATCTGTCATCTCTCAGTGTCGGCATCTATGGTACAGTATGTCACAGACTCTCTGTGTTTCTCTCTGTATAGATGGAGGGGATTGATCAGCACATGGACCTGAGTCACCAACAAGTCTGCATGGACCTGGAGAAGGCCACCCAATGCATCACAAAAGCACTACAGGTAACACACACACACACACACACACACACACACACACACACACACACACACACAAACACAAGACTGCATGGACATGGAGAAGGCCACTCAATGCATCACAAAAGCATTACAGGTAACACACACACACACACACACACACCAACAAGTCTGCATGGACCTGGAGAAGGCCACCCAATGCATCATACAAGCATTAGCAGGTAAGAGGTTTTACAACAGAGCTATATGACAACTTTATTATCATGGCATAACCTTTGTTGTTTCCCTCAACCTCATTATCAAGAACAATCATGTACTTGTCTGATCGTCACTGACAGCCAGAACTGGCTGGTACTGCTCCCCCAGGTTTAGGCCTGGTCTTAAATGGACTGCACACCTGCTCCGACACAGTGCCTCCAACGTTCTATTCCATTGTTTTCAATGCAACCCCAATGCACACCAGCACCGATCTCTTTCACCTTCGATGAATTACCATTGAAGTCTATTTTGTCTGAGCCGTCCATAGACATCTATTGTTGATTACACATGGTACTGCACTAGGCTTGTTACGAAATTGTTGAATTCGAAAGTGCTCTGCAATGCTGTCGGAGCCGGTTTGCTTTAGACTTCATTTGGCCAGGGACCCCTCCCTCTTGCAGCAGACACACACACACACACACACACACACACACACCTCTCTCTCTCTCTTTCTCTCTCTCTCCCTAGATGGATCAAATTAATCAGCACATGGACTTGAGTCACCAACAAACCTGCATGGACCTGGAGAAGGCCACCCAATGTATCACACAGGCACTACAGGTAAAAAACACACACACACACACACAGACACACACACACAAGCCTGCCCTAGGGGTAAGAGTCAATTTGCAGTTTAATAATAAAACTTCAGATACACGTTAAGAAAAGCATTATAGCCTGAAGTACTAATGTTATTTCTCATTGATACACTTGTGCTTTAAAGGGAAATACCATTATGTATGTGTGTGTGTGTGTGTGTGTGTGTGTCTGTGATCACGTGGTTATTTGTGTATGACAGCATGAAGTAATGAAGAATCGTGAGCTCTGCGTTCTGATTCGTCGTCTGGAAGAGAAGGAGGCGGAGACTAGTCGGAGTCTGAGTGAGCAGATTGAGGCAAACAAACAGCTGAAGATGAAGATCGATGAACTACAGAAACACCTGCAGGAGAAAGATAACTTATTGACACAGGCCAACCAGGTGTGTGTGTGTGTGTGTGTGTGTGTGTGTGTGTGTGTGTGTGTGTGTGAGAGAGAGAGAGAGAGAGAGTGCCCAATTGGAATTCATCCATTGTGTTCTGATCTTTTAGAATTAAATCAAACAACTCAAACAAACACACACACACACACACACACACACACACACACACACACACACACACACACACACACAGTCTAACATCTCTGTTGTGTGTTTTTCCAGCAAATGGAGAGTCCCTGCTCTCCCTTTGAATCAGAACAGCTGATCTCACCTGACAAACAGAGTTTACCTGACGCCAAGACTCTGATTCCGCTTGTCTTACCTGATGACCAGAAACCAGAGGTCTTACCTGTTCGCTGTGGTTCACCTGTGTCATCCGGTGTTGAAAGTTCCCTGGTCCAGAGTTTACCTGACGCCAAGAGTCTCATTCCGCTGGTCTTACCTGATGTCCAGGATCAGCGGGACTCTAATCCTCAGAGTCCGAGTCCGCTGATGCGGTCTGATGCCTGTATTCTGACTTCACCTGTTTTATCCAAAATCCAGGACCCACAGTTTGTCAGGATTAAAGAGGAAAATGTTCTTTATGGATATGGAGACTGCAATGGTAAGGAATTGTGGGTAAAAACATAACAAACACACGCACACACACATGCAAACACACACACACACAAACACACGCACACACACATGCAAACACACACACACACAAACACACGCACACACACACAAACACACGCACACACACAAACACACACACGCACACACACACACACACACACACACACACACATAAACACATACAGAAACATACCAAACACACACGCACACACACAATGGTCAAATTAGAGACAGAGCTTTGTTAATGAAAATAATCAACTAATCATGAATTTGCTTTACAAATATCACGATAACTAAACAGTTGAGCTGGTGAGAATGAATAATTGGTATGACTCATCTTTTTGTTCTTTCTTCTTTCCCAGATGGAGCTGATCCCAGAACAGATCAGGCCTCCGCTTCAGACATTAAAACTGAACACACCCAGGTGATGAACTGGACTTTTACTACTGTGTAATACTGTAATGACAATGTATCTGCCTGATAAGTTCATATTAATTAATTCCACAGTATCAAACTAATATCACAACCTCATAGCATCAGACAAACTAATATCACAACATCACAGTAGGAGACAAACCAACACATTAAACTAGCACACATCCCCGCAGTATTAGAAAAACAACTGATAAAATCACAGTATGAGACAAAGCAACACATTAAACTAGCACACATCCCCGCAGTATTAGAAAAACAACTGATAAAATGTAGATTCCTTCATGTCCATGATGCACTAGAAAAAAAAAAATCCTAACAACATCAGTCTCATAAAAGTCTCTTCTCTCACTCAGGATTCACTGTTGTCATCTGATGGTCTGAATTTACTGGAGGCCCCAGTCTCTGAAGATGAAGAGGAGGATGAGGAAGAGGATGATGGGGGTGATGAGGAGGACTGCAGTCGTTTGGGTGAGGAGATGTCTACAGTATGCTTTTTTTTTATATCTAAAGGTGCCTACAGACCAAAGATCCGCGACCAGACGGGCTGCGATGTTCTAAAAACCTGGATGTTCTAAAACTCTGAAACTGCGATTTGACATGTTAAATCTTTTGCGACGGCTTGCAACTGCCTGCAACAACCTGTGACAATTGATTCACACCGCCGCAACTACTCTCTAAAAAGCGAATTATGTTGCAGGTCTTGAAGCCCAGGCTCTGCTGAATGCGGTATCAGTGGTGTTGGTAGATTGCTGTAAGACACAGAGGAGACCAGTGAAGGAAGAGAAGACCACCAATCAGGATCCACCGTCTTCTGGTAAAAACTATCTGGAAGGAATTTGCTTTTCATGATCATACAACACATTTGATAAATAAGGCCTATAACCTAAGTCACCATGGTTTGCCCAGGTATGAATTAGCCAATCTCTATAGGGACAAATAATGACTGATTCAATTTTGGTGGTCATGGGTGATTGAGAACACTATCTGGAATTTATGGATGATCTAGATCACCAGCCTGATTGTCAAAGCTCTGCGAGACTTTGGTCTGACCAAGATCCTGTATAACAAATTTTCCTCAAAGCGCATGGTTGACCCGCCTCCCTCAATTGCCTCGGTTTGCTACTGGTCGATGTCAGAAAATGCTGTGCCGAAGCAAAACCAATCACACCAGTCTTTCCTCTGACGTACTGTATGTGACGTGAAGGGAACTGCTTGAACAGGACTGAGAGCCGTTGGAGCTGCTGAAAGTTGATTGGTTCCTGACCAAGGGGGGGCAGTTCAACATTTTTGTGGAACTCAGAAATGCTGTTTAGATCAGTAGCTGGCCAGACCAGCGATAGCAACGCCGAAAGTGTTACAAGTGTTAGCCAGGCTGCTCTCCGAGTGCTTTTCTAGTTATTTCTTAAAAGGTGACATAAAATGGAGTATTGTACCTTGTGTTCTGATGTTAAAATACAATATATTCAATTGTATTTGTCTAAAAGAAGATCAAGTGATAATTTACAAGCCTAGTTAACATCTCATATTTAAGATGTGTTTTGCCTCACTCTGGCCACCTTAATTGAACTGCAATGGCTTTGTGCTATTTGACATCATTTGTAGGCTTTGTTCTAATTCGCCCATTATTTAGTGGCTATTTCTAAATGTAGGATTTCCACATGAAAGAGGGCAGAACCATGCCTCATGTTCATAATAGCTCTTTGACCATGCACAACCTCTCTTAATTCATCAAAGCCAATGTAAAAGTGGTTTTCCATTTTATGTCTCCTTTAATGCACATTGGCTTGCATTACACATAGACTAAAACCGTAAGGGAATATCTGAACAAGAGATAGTTTGATTAGATAGCTAGATTGTTGTGTTGAACAAATGTCTAACTTTTATTTTACTTTTTTTTTTTGGAAAACAGGAAAAGAACTAACGTGTCATCGTTGCTCTCAGTGTGGCATGAGCTTCACTCAAGAGGGACATCTCAAACAACATCAGCTCACTCACACAGGAGAGAGGCCGTACCACTGCAATCAATGTGGCAAGAGCTTCACTCAAATGTATCATGTCATGCAACACCAGCGCATTCACTCAGGAGAGAGACCGTACCACTGCACTCAGTGTGGCAAGAGCTTCACCCAAAAAGGAACACTGAATATCCATCTACGCACTCACGTAGGAGAGAGGCCGTACCACTGCAATGAATGTGGTAAGAGCTTCACTAGAGAGGATCATCTTAAACAACACCAGCGCACTCACACAGGAGAGAAGCCGTACCACTGCACTCAGTGTGACAAGAGATTCAGTCAAATGGATAATTTCAAACGTCACGAGCTCATTCACACCAACGAGAAACGGTTCCACTGCACTCAGTGTGACAAGAGCTTCAATCAAACATGGCATCTGAAACAACACTTGCGTACTCACACAGGAGAGAGGCCGTTCCACTGCACTCAGTGTTACAAGAGCTTCAATATGAAGGAACATCTGAAATTACACATGCGCACTCACACAGGAGAGAGGCCGTACCGTTGTGCTGATTGTGGCAAGAGCTTTTCTCAAACAGGAAGTCTGAAGATACACCGACGCATTCACACCGGAGAGAAGATCAAGCCCCGGACACAAGAGAATGGTAAGGGCTGCACTCAAGTAGCCTGACATAGCCCGACCATAATACTGCTGTTTTTCTGTATTCATGATCTGGTGGTTCTTTAACCTGACGCGATTATAGGGCGGGGGGGCATTCAGTTCTCTGCACAAATTCTGTTTCATTAAAGGTGTGTGTGTGTGCGTGCGTGCGTGTGTGTGTGGGTCCACGCGTGCTTTGGTAAGTAGACAGCTTATTTGACCAGATAGCTATTTATTGGATTGAATTGTTGTCTAAGCGGCCGTTCACACTGAACACGCTTTTCCGCTTGTAAAACGCGAGCGTTCTGAAAATGGGAGTGACAAAAACATCGGTCGAAAGTGATAAATATACGTCTTGTTGCTATGACAGCTAGATTAGGCTAAACCGCTAACTCTGACTGGCAGCTAGGCAACGGGCCCATTGTTGAAGAAAACACGACCTCAAAAAACTATTTTCAACTTAGAGCGCTTGCGCTTTTTTAGTCGCTTGCGTTTTTACTAGCGTTTTTTTTACGCAAAAGACATAGCAATGGTCAAGTCGCATCGTTCCATAGGGAAACAATTGAAATCGAGCGCCTGGAGGTGAAGAAAGCGTGTTGGTGTGAACAGCCGCTAACATTTCTTTTCTTTTTACAGGGAAAGAACCGACGTTGTGTCACTGCTGGTGTGGCAAGACATTCACTCGTCAGTCGTGTTTAAAAGACCACCAGCGCACTCACACAGGAGAGAAGCCGTACCACTGCACTCTGTGTGGCAAGAGATTCAGTCGACGCTCATGTTTTAGGATTCATCAGCGCATTCACACAGGAGAGAGGCCGTACCACTGCACTCAGTGTGACAAGAGCTTCACTACGTCGGGACATCTTAAAAAACACCAGCACACTCACACAGGAGAGAAGCTGTACCACTGTACTCAGTGTGACAAGAGCTTTAAACACAAGCGCAATCTCAAACAACACCAATGCACTCACACAGGAGAGAGGCCGTACCACTGCACTCAGTGTGGCAAGAGTTACATTAAGGCAGATCATCTCAAACGACACAAGCTCACTCACACAGGAGAGAAGCCATAACACTGCACTCAGCCACGTTTACATGGACACTTCTAATCTGATTATTTAACCCAATATTCCATTTCAATGGGCATTTATGAATAAGAACTTCAGAGGGAAATCTCAAACAACACAAGCGCACTCACACAGGAGAGAGGCCGTACCACTGCACTCAGTGTGGCAAGAGCTTTGCTCATAAAGGAAGTCACAAATTCATCAATGCACTCACACATGAGAGAACTTAACACACAAGGAGGTGGTAGGTGCTCGTGTAGCCGGTGGCAGTCCGCACCGCACACGGGTCTCGAACCCGCCACCCCGCAAGCTACAAACTCCCGGCGTGGGAGTGGAACGCTCTAACCAACTGAGCTAAAGCCCGAGCTTCTAACTCAGCGTGTTAGAAGCGCCCATGGAATTGAGTGATGAGGATTTACACACTACCGCCGAGCTAGCCGCGCTAGCTGGCCTCCGTTACACTCACCCTCCAAATCCTCACTCCCATCCGGGTCACGGCACCAATGTAGCCGGTGGTGGTCCGCACCGCACACGGGTCTCGAACCCGCCACCCCGCAAGCTACAAACTCCCGGCGTGGGAGTGGAACGCTCTAACCAACTGAGCTAAAAGCCCGAGCTTCTAACTCAGCGTGTTAGAAGCACCCATGGAATTGAGTGATGAGGATTTACACACTACCGCCGAGCTAGCCGCGCTAGCTGGCCTCCGCTACACTCCACTCAAGTGGAAAAACTTGAAGAACACCAAGGTTGTGTACAATAAGGACGTTAATGTATTACATAAAATCTAACATAAACATGTCAGGCTGAACATGCTGTTGTGTCACGTCAGCGCAGCAACAATGGAAGCCGGGAGGGCCAATCTGCTTGAGGTGTTAGCCAAAGAAATAGCTGAACTGGACAACAACTACAGCAGTTTAAATACATCATTCTTAGGAATACGATAAAATTGCAATATTGCCACTGACTGCTTTTAAAAGACTTGCCATAACTGCCATAATGTAAAAGCAATGTAAAAAATGCATACCAGTATTTAAAATGTAAAGAATTATACAAAATTAAAGTTTGTCTTCTTCTTGTGTACACATTATGTATAATTTAAAAAAAATTGTAAAGTTGCAGGAGGAGTTTAACCTGACTCCGCCAGATGGACTTGCTCCCGCAATTCCATCTGGGAACGATCTGTTGAAGAAGTTTTGGTTTGTTTTGTTTTCGTTAGTTATTGGATAAGGCACCTGTCTATCACGACCTATGTTGGTGATGATCAAACCAATCAACCAATCAGACCAACAAAGCATATAACTTACTAACATACGTACATGTTCTTTAGACCCGCCACCTCAACCTGCCTCAAAGCCAACGCTGATTGGTTAGTTTGTTTGGCAACCTGCTCCAAATTCTAGTCAATGGAGAATAGCCAGACTGAGCTGCGAGTGAAGACCTGAAGCTCGCGAGATCAGCTAGGTCTCCGTCTCACGAGGCTAGCAGGAGGTTACTCTAACAGTCTAACTGCACATCCTGCATTCAGTTCTGGTTTGAAACAATTGGACAGCTCGTCTAATCAGCTTTGCTTATTGGCCTATTGGCTCATTGTCTCTTTACCAATGTAAACAATCCCCAGAGGACCGTCCCCAGACCATGAATACGGATGAACATCTATATTATGGGCGGGCTATGTCAGGTTAAGTTATCAGGGCCCCGGCCCCTCATTCTGTGTGACACCAAAGTTATTAGTGAATTAGGCTATGAGATCACAGCATTGAAATATATAGCATACCACACTCGCACACACACACACACTCGCACGCACGCGCACACACACACACACACACGCACTTAGAGGCACATCGTCGTACATATAGGCCTATATCTCTAGCATACATTTCACTAATATATTTTGTGATGTAGCCTAATTTGCATCTTTCTCATGCATGCGCACATTAACACTTTGCATGTATACTGATTGTTGTTTAGAGAAAAGTCGGATATCTCGGTGGTGAAAAGTTTAAATACTTTTAGACTTTTACAGGTCTAATATCTTGACAACTGACTGAAGTTCTTTTTGTTTAAAAGTAATTTTTCATCCAGTCCGCTAGGTGGCCCTAATAAGCTTAGGCCTAGACCATTTTAAAAATATCGGCCGAAGAAGAACAAATAAACAAACCCTGTCCCTGACCGTGGAGGCTACCACTCCCGGTGTTCCATGTTGGATGGTTTTCCTGTTGACTGGCGATGTTTGCCTAATTCCACTTAATATGCATAAGGTCCTGCCCATGGAAATTCAAATGGGCGGTCGTGGCAAACCCCTCATTTTCACGATACACATTTCAAGGGGAAAAAACCGCAATAAAGATCTTTCCAAAAGTTTGGCTTACTGTCTAACCTTCCTGTCCTCTAACATTATACAAAATAAGTCGTAATCTGCTATGTTAGCAGAAAAACACGACGATAGATAATATCGTTTTCAGCCGTGATCGAAACCATGATCACGGGAGCAAAGAGTAAACTTCAGGAATAGTCCATGCTATCCTGTTACGCCACCAGGCTCGTTTTGATGCCGCTGCTGCACAGATATTTGACTTAATTAGGGCCTATTGTCACAGGTTAATATTAGAGGTAAATGGGCTACACCCATGTCAACTGGTGCTATCACAAGTTAACATAAACAAGCACAGCGAGTTTGATACCAGTAAACAATCCTACAGTCCAAATGGCATCAGCATTGTGGCCTACACACTCTCCTCACCACAACCTGCGTTTATAAAACTTACTAACTAGAGAAAATGAATGAAATTACGATGCAACTCGAACCTTGGCCGCAAAAATGTTCTAAACATTTCTAAAAGATACTGACCTATCCCTTTACGCCACTCATGATGGTAATGCAATCGCCTCTAACAAATTTTGACACAGGCTATTTGGAGCTCAATGCATAAAGAACCCAAGCTGAGAATGTAATTTCATAAGTCTGGTTTTATCGGAAACAGGATTTCGTAGGCTATGTTATTTCGTATGTTAACTGCATGCTGCAAAACTTGATGCGTTTGAAGCGTGATCCCTTTTGATTGTCATTGCATCGATGATAATGACCCATATTTCTGTATTTCTGAACTCGCTGAGCTTGTGATTATGTTAACTTGTGATAGCACCAAATTGACATGGACACCATATGGCCTAGGCTCTAATTAAAATGATTTATAATTTTATGTTCCCTCAATGGAAATCCCTAGTGGCATAGTAGGATGCGTGTAAGACCAAGGAAAACATTTTCATTCTTGCTCTTGTGATCATGGTTTCGATCACGACTGAAAACGATATTATCTATCGTCGTGTTTTTCTGCTAACATAGCAGATTACGACTTATTTTGTATAATGTTAGAGGACAGGAAGGTTAGACAGTAAGCCAAACTTTTGGAAAGATCTTTATTGCGGTTTTTCCCCTTGAAATGTGTATCGTGAAAATGAGGGGTTTGCCACGACCGCCCATTTGAATTTCCATGGGCAGGACCTTATGCATATTAAGTGGAATTAGGCAAACATCGCCAGTCAACAGGAAAACCATCCAACATGGAACACCGGCGTTTTGCTTGTCATATGTTTACATTTTGGAAAGAAGATGATGTATGATGTCAGCTTAGTGGTTGAACACTTCATTTGCTTGCACGTAGTTTTAACCTAACTGTTAACTGGAAAAAACAACATGCAACGTAGCGCTACATCACAACGGAAGCATTCAGCGCTATCAAACTTTACCGTCATGAAGCAACCAAGAGTCGCTATTGAGACCGATAAGGTGAGAATTTTTCACTAATAACTCACTTCGCTGGGTGGGTTTATCCAAAATATTGCAGGTTAAAGGAAAGTTTGCACACTGTGCAAGGATACAAGGATTTTGGATTTGTCACACATGTATGACACGTTAACTTTAGAACGACAGCAGGCACTCTAGAAACGTTAAGTGCCATACTGGGAGTGTCATCTGCTAACGTTAATAGGAGAGCAAGTGCAAGAGTTGAGAAGTGCTTGATCAGTGCATTCCATGTAATTTAAGGAACTAGGACAATACTCTTGAAAGAGCTGGGAGATAGAGTATTGTGTTGCAGTTTGATATCCCTCTTTTGTTAGTCGCTTTGGATAAAAGCGTTAAATGCATAAATGTAAAATGTAAATTTAAGTATACTCGTGGAAAATGTCTGTTAGTTGGCATACATAGTCAGGCTTTACCCATAAGCTTGCTTGTGTCAGTTTTGTGACAATGACTGACATCAAAAACTGCCCCATGAAGACAGAGTTGTAAATGGGT
Source organism: Sardinella longiceps (assembly GCA_027497455.2). Taxonomy (NCBI): domain Eukaryota; kingdom Metazoa; phylum Chordata; class Actinopteri; order Clupeiformes; family Clupeidae; genus Sardinella; species Sardinella longiceps. Next base: position 28,470,651 of record JAODXP020000031.1, read on the forward strand.
TTACAGTTTACAATTACAGTTTACACTTGTGTAGAAATGCAAGTCTCTGTCTGTGTAGATGGAGGGGATTGATCAGCACATGGACCTGAGTCACCAACAAGTCTGCATGGACCTGGAGAAGGCCACCCAATGCATCACACAAGCATTACAGGTAACGCACACACACACACACACACACACACACACACACACACACACACACACACACACACACACACACACACACACACACAAGCCTGCATGGACCTGGAGAAGGCCACTCAATGCATCACACAAGCACTACAGGTATACACACACACACACACACACACACACACACACACAGACGCACACACAAGCCTGGATGGACCTGGAGAAGGCCACCCAATGCATCACACAGGCACTACAGGTAACACACACACACACACACACACACACACACACATAGAAGCTTGCATGGACCTGGAGAAGGCCACTCAATGCATCACAAGACATTACAGGTAGCACACACACACACACACACACACACAAGCCTGCATGGACCTGGAGAAGGCCACTCAATGCACACACACACACACACACACACACACACACACACACACCTGCAAGAGAAGGCCCCTCAATACGCCACACATGTAAAGAGACACACACACTCACACACCCCTG
>JAODXP020000031.1:28473795-28520136 GCA_027497455.2 Sardinella longiceps
GAAGTAATCCACAAACTTTGGAACGAGTAAATCCACCTCTGAGTAATTCCACACGGCCAACGTCGTAGTAATAATCCATTCAAGCTGAAGAGTTCCTAAACGCGGACAATCGCCTGCAGGCTCCAAACAGGAAACGAAACTCAGCGCGCGCCTCCTGAGCAGGTCTACGCGAGGCATTTTAAAAGTCCCGCAATTTTCTCCCACGCCCACATTCATTCATCATTGGCAAACAGGAAACTTACACATGACATTTCATACAACAAGAAAACATATCAATAGCAACATTTTCATTTTAGCAGTCATGTGAAAGGTGGTTTTAGGCGACCTTTACATTCCCCCCCCCAGCCAGCGGCTTATCGGGACCATAATAGGGCTTGAGGTCTACCACATTTACAGTATCCACCCTTGATTTCTCATTTAACCAACGAACCTGGTAATTGATGGGACCCAACTTCTTCTCTACTTTAACTGGCCCTGACCATCTGGGTGCAAGTTTAGCAGAGAACTTAGCAGAAGCTTTAGACAACGGGTGCGCCCTAACCCAGACCAAGTTTCCGACCGCAAAGTGTACCTCTTTGCGTCGGCGATTATAGTACTTGGCTTGTCTAGCCTTGGACACACCAACATGCCTTTCCACTTCCTGTAACAATTGTGTGTGTGTATGTATGGTGTTGTATGCATCTGTGTTTGGGGAAGGTGACTTGTGAATGAGCCGTTCTAAGGGACCTTTGATGTGACGGCCCAGGGCCAATACAGCAGGGGTCACACCAGTGGTCTCGTGAACAGCTGTATTTATGGCGAGGCGCAACTCCGGCAGCCAACGGTCCCAGTCATGGTGGTGTTGTCCGACGAATGACCCCAGCATTGTCCTCAGTGTCCTGTTGACCCTCTCCGTTTGGTTAGTCTGTGGGTGGTAAGCTGTGGTGAGTTTTTTAGTCACACCCCAGGACGAACAGAGGCTGGCCATCAGCTGACTTGTGAACTGAGGGCCGCGATCAGACACCATGAACGCAGGCACACCCCAGCGAGTGAAAATGTCGTTCTTCAGAATGCGACATACCTTTGGCGTCTTGGCATCTCTTATGGCGAAGAGCTCCACCCACTTGCTGAAGTAGTCAACAACCACCATCAAGGTCGTGTTCTGGAGTTTACTAAATGGAAACGGGCCCATGAAGTCCACGCCGATCATCTCCCCTGGTGCGGTCACCTCCGTGGACTGCAGAAGACCAGCCGGTTTGTTGTTCGATGGCTTATATTGTTGGCACGTCTGGCAAGAGCGGACATGACTCCATACGTCCCTACGCATATCAGGCCACCAGGCGACTTCGAGGATCTTAAGAAGAGTCTTCATTCGGCCTAAATGACCCCCAAATGGGCTGTCATGGAAATATGCGAGGAACTCAGGGACAAGTGCAGCCGGGACCACCATCTGATAGTTGTAACCGCCATACTTCGAGGGTACACCCCTGTAAAGTACTCCCTGCTCAAGCTGGTAATGGTTACGCCCTGGTGTGGGAGCAGACACAGACTGAAACAACTCTTGACACAAGTCATCATTGGATTGAGCAGTTTCGATTTCCTTCAGCGACGTAGGCAAATTTGACCACGGCGTCTTCAGCATAGCCACAGCCACATTACCACACTCAGGAGTCTCAACTGGCAAGGGTGCACGTGATAGCGCATCAGGGACAACATTGGAATAGCCCTTCTTGTAATGGACCCGGAATGTGAACGCCTGAAGCCTTAATGTCCACCTTGTCAGGCGGGATGTTGCTTTGGGGCAGTTGAATGCCCAGGCCAGTGCACTGTGGTCTGTGAAGACGTCAAAGGGCTCACCTTCAAGGTAGTGGCGCCACTTCTCCACAGCCCAGACTACCGCCAAACACTCTTTTTCTGAAGTGGAATAACGGAGTTCAGGACCATGGAGAGCTCTTGAAGCATAGGCGATTACAGAATCCACTCCTTCAAAACACTGGGTCAGGATGGCCCCTAGACCGACATCGCTAGCATCGCAGTGGACTTGAAAGGGCAGATGGAGACGTGGTTGAGCGAGGACAGGCGGGGACTGCAACAGTTTCTTGAGCTGCTGGCAAGCATCTTCGCACTCGGACGACCACACCCAAGGAACACCTTTCCTTTTTAGGTTATTGAGAGGGGCAGCAATGTCTGCTAATCGGGGCAGGAATTTGTGGTACCAGCCTACCAGCCCCAAAAATCTCTGGAGGCTTTTGAGATCAGTGGGTACTGGAAAAGCTGTAATGGCACTGACCTTGGCTGGGTCAACTTCCACACCCCTAGCAGACACCACGTGCCCAAGGAAAGTCAGCTCAGTCTTGAAAAGATGGCACTTCTTCACGTTGAGAGTCAAGTTGGCCTGGTGGAGCTTCCGAAACACCGCATCGAGGTCCCGCAAATGTTGTTGTTGTGACTTAGAGAAAACAATTATGTCGTCGATGTAAACAAAACAAATGCTTCCTCTCAAGTCACTCAGGACAATTTCCATCAAGCGCTGGAAGGTGGCGCCAGCGTTGCGTAGGCCGAAAGGCATCACCTTGAATTGGAACAAGCCTCGATGGGTGATCATGGCGGTCTTCTGTTTACTTGCATCCCCCATGGCTACCTGCCAGTAGCCACTTTGAAGGTCCAAAGTGCTGAAGTACTTTGCCCCCTGCATGGACTCCAGGATTTCATGTACGAGTGGCATCGGGTAAGCGTCATGGTGCGTCTTTGCGTTGAGTCCTCTATAGTCCACACAGAAGCGAAGTGATCCATCCTTCTTAGGGACTAAGACCACCGGAGAGGCCCAAGCAGACGAAGAGGGTTCGATTACACCAGAGCTCAGCATTTTGTCGATGTGTTCGTTGATAACGGCTTGCTTTGGAGGTGCAACCCGGTATGCCCTCTTTCGCACCGGCAGCTCATCTGTTGTGTGTATGTGGTGTTGAATTACATTGGTGGCACCAGTGGTTTCAGTCCAAACCGAAGGCCACTTCTGCAGCAGCGGCCTGACCACTTCCGGCTGGACTTCCAACAGTGGCACTGCAGACTGATGTTTTGCGTCTTCCACCACGGCCATGTAAAAAAGAGCTAATGGCTCCATATGGTTCCAATCCAGCGCGTCACGAGGCTTGTGCAGGAACTTGAACTCCCTTCCCCCTGGCATCACATATTTCCCCTGGTGAGGCTTTAACGTAAGCTGGCTAGTGCACATAAAATCCAAGCCTAGGAGTAAAGGCATGCAGAGCTGGCTCTCCTCCAAGATGAATACACTTATAGTGTAATGGGTGTTATTGAGGGCAAGCAGTAGTGTTGTCTTACCGATGGCTCTACTTTCCTGTCCATTAGCCATGATGAACTTCTGGCTTGCTGTGTTGCATAATGTCTCACCAGTTTTCTTGATCTTTTCCCAGAGACTACTGCTCATGAGAGAATAAGTGCACCCTGTGTCTAGCACGGCATCGCCCTTGGATCCACGAACTGCCACTGGCACCACAAGAAGAGGCGGCACACCAGAGACGGAGGCAACATCAGCTGATTGTCCATGCCCCTGGTCAGCCTTTTTCCCAGGCTTTTTGGATGAGCGGTCGGTGGGGTTACTCTGCTGGACACGATTCCAGTATTCTTTGGAATTGCCCCAATCTTTCTCGATCAGAGAGCCCACCTTAACCAGCTGCTCGACGGTGGTCACAATGCCTCGCAGACCACTGGCAAGCCTTGGGTTGCAGGCGTTGAGGATACGCCGCACAATCTCGTCTTCAGGCATGTCAGCCCGCCACTTCAGACATAGCGCACGATGATCGTATGCAAAGTCTCTGAGGCACTGTGTGGGTACTTGGACACTCAGCCGCACTTGTTCTTCAATCTCTGTTTTATAATCAGATGGTAGGAATGCCTCCAGGAAAGCGGTCTTGAACTCAGCCCATGTTGAAATCTTGGCACGTGCAGCCTTCCACCAGCTCCGTGCAGGCCCGTTTAAAACAGAATTGATTGTGCCAATAAATTCAGCGTCAGTCAATGGACGGAGATTGAAGAAATTTTCACATCGTTCAATAAAGTCCATGACATCTGCAGAATTTCTTGACTCACCAAATTTAGGAAATTCCATTTTTATTGGCGGTTTCTTCGTAAGCACAGGCATAGGAGTAGACATAGCAGGCATGGATGTAGACCCCGTAGCAGGCATGGGTGTAGACACAATAGCAGGCATGGGACTAGACACAATAGGCATGGATGTAGTCACAGCAGGCATGGATGTAGTCACAGCGGGCATGGATGTAGTCACAGCGGGCATGGATGTAGTCACAGCGGGCATGGATGTAGTCACAGCGGGCATGGATGTGGTCACAGCGGGCATGGATGTAGTCACAGCGGGCATGGATGTAGTCACAGCGGGCATGGATGTAGTCACAGCGGGCATAGATGTAGTCACAGCAGGCATGGGTGAAGACACAGCAGGCATGGGTGTAAGAGTGACATCAGCGTCAGGCGTCTGAGGAGTAGTTGGCACAGCAGATGATGCACGAGGAGTGGAAGACACCATATGTGAAGGTGCGCGGGGGTTGGCAGGTGCAATAGGCGATGGGGTGGAAGTCCCTGCAGGCCGCCAAGACACGCGCTGTAGCCTGGTAGCTCGTTGTAATTTGGCCTCCCACTGGTGATCTCTACGCAACAAACATGCAAATACTGCTTGTTCCAAATGTAGCAACTGCTGGTCTGCATGCTCCTTAACCCCGTGAATTGCCGTCTCAATGGCTACTCGCAGGCCTTCTTCCCTGCTAAGCAGACTGTTGACAGAGTCTTGAAGTCGTTTTTCTAAAGCCTCAATTTTGGCATTGAGCTCTTGAAATATATCGGAGTCATCACTCTCCATGCTGTATTGCTGTTGATCATCTTCACTGATGTACAGTGTTCTCAGGAGACTTGTAACCTCACTCACTCCCCCACTGTTACGTCTGACTGTTACGTGTCGGTGAGGATGGGCACCACCGGAGGCACCAGCGGAGGCACTAGCTCCTTCGCCCAACTCCACAAGATTTCCTGTCCTATCTCCATGAGTGTTGCTGCCCACAGCTGACCCCTGCTGACTGGTGGACATATTAATGGGGAATATTTTGGATTTATAAAAATAAATGTGATGCAGGAATAACGTTACAATGTAACCTACTAAATATTACTGTAATGTACTGAAATGTATTGCAATGTATTGTACAATCAATAAACTTTAAATATGCTAATGTGAATGCAAAGTGGCCTAAAGTGTGTGTGTATATGTGTGCGTGCAAAGGCAAGAGTAAGTGCTTCTAGCCTGACTAGGCCTAACAGCCACAACGTCAATTAATGAAAAAAGAAAAAATTACAAATATACAAACACTATACACAAAAGCATGTAACCAGCAATAATCCTTCCAGCTATATCAAAACGAAAAATTAACCCAAATCCCCGTACTCGGGCCACCAATCTGTAACAATTCACCTTTACTAAATGAAAGGAAAAATGCCACAACGCTTAATTTGTCACGGGAGGGCCTAAATTGCTATAGCTAGGGAAACGCTGACTGGCTTGCGTGGCTTATCAGAAAGTGAACAAAAACCCAATAGCACAAAGAGACATGAACAAATTGCAGTTATATCACATTGACGCTGTATTGCACCCACAAGTAATGTTAATCACGTCAGAAAATCAATGGCAATGGCAAACAGCACGTATAATCACGTCAATCCCCAACAAACAAACAATCTCCCCATTGCTCCCCAGTTCAGAAGAAATACAAAAAACGTCCACCACAATCAATCCCCCCAGAGTCCCAAAGTTCGTGTACGGATCCAAAAAGTATCAAAGTCAAAAATCTACAGCTGTAGATGAAAAACGCGATCCTCCACAGACAGTGTTCACGTGCGTTGGTAACGTTACTTACAGTTTTGATGAGACGCCGCCTCGCAGCAAACAAGTGAACGCAATCTCACCAAATTCAGGCGTTTAGGTAATGAAATCTTTCTTGAAGTAATCCACAAACTTTGGAACGAGTAAATCCACCTCTGAGTAATTCCACACGGCCAACGTCGTAGTAATAATCCATTCAAGCTGAAGAGTTCCTAAACGCGGACAATCGCCTGCAGGCTCCAAACAGGAAACGAAACTCAGCGCGCGCCTCCTGAGCAGGTCTACGCGAGGCATTTTAAAAGTCCCGCAATTTTCTCCCACGCCCACATTCATTCATCATTGGCAAACAGGAAACTTACACATGACATTTCATACAACAAGAAAACATATCAATAGCAACATTTTCATTTTAGCAGTCATGTGAAAGGTGGTTTTAGGCGACCTTTACAGCACATAAAACAGTACTGGTGTGTGTGTGTGTGTGTGTGTGTGTGTGTGTGTGTGTGTGTGTGTGTGTGTGTGTCTTAATCAGCATGAATCTCTTCTACATCTGCACATAAAACAGTACTGCGACGTTTTCAAGACGACGTAACATTACAAAACGTTTACTACGTCATCCATAGGGATGAAAGGGAACTGTTACGTTACGTTACAAAACGTTACGCCTGTTGAATTCACCCCTGGTGTATGTGTGTGTGTGTGTGTTAATCAGCATGAAGTAATGAAGAACCAGGAGCTCTGCGTTCTGATTCGCCGTCTGGAAGAGAAGGAGGCGGAGACTAGTCAGAGTCTGAGTGAGCAGGTGGAGGCAAACAAACAGCTGAAGATGAAGATCGATGAACTACAGAAACACCTGGAGGAGAAAGACAACCTACTGACACAGGCCAACCAGGTGTGTGTGTGTGTGTGTGTGTGTGTGTGTGTGTGTGTGTGTTTATGTACACTTGGGATTTATCCATTGTATTCTGACTTCATTTAAAGAGGCACTAAGTGTCCGCATTGCCTGGGATTGAAAGGTAACATGTCCTGATGTAAAATGTATGTCACATCATACTCTAATACTTGAACACACACACACACACACACACACACACACACACACACACACACACACACACACACACACACACACACACACTAATGTCTGTTGTGTGTTTTTCAGCAAACGGTGAGACCCATCTCTCCTCTCCAATCAGAGCAGCTCTCAGCAGCTGAGGAGCCACAGGTCTGTTCAGAACAGCTCATCTCACCTGACCACCAGAAACCAGCGCTCTCACCTGCTCACTCTGGTTCACCTGTGTCATCTGGAGTTGAAAGTTCACTGGTCCAGCTTGTCAGCGTTAAAGAGGAAAATGTTCTTCATGGATATGGAGACTGCAGACAGACTGGTAAGGGGTTGGTGGTACGAATGTACACACACACACACACACACACACACACATAAAGGCTCCAAAATCAGTTAATCAGATCAGCGATGATCATTACAGCTTCTGCAGCACCTCATCACTATTTTACCTTCCTAAGATCATATAACAGGGTTCCCACGGGTCAGGGAATTTCTGGAATATCAGGGGATTTCAATAAAGGCTGTTCCAGACAGGGAAAGTCAGGGAATTTTACCATATTGCTTGCAAAGTCAGGGAATGTCAGGGAATTGTGTTATTATATGCATCACCAAGCGTCCTTCTATCTTGTTTCTCAATGTTTTTTAACTTAACTGGAATGAATTTCCAGTCATTTCCAGTCATTTGTTTGCCTCCATCTGTTCACTCAGACTCCGACTAGTCTCCGCCTCCTTCTCTTCCAGACGGCGAATCAGAACGCAGAGCTCATTGTTCTTCATTACTTCATGCTGATTAACACACACACACACACACACACATACACCAGGGGCGAAATTCAACAGGCGTAACGTTTTGTAACGTAACGTAACAGTTCCCTTTCATCCCTATGGATGACGTAGTAAACGTTTTGTAATGTTACGTCGTCTTGCAAACGCCGCAGTGCTGTTTTATGTGCAGTAGAGATTGTAGTAGAGATTATTCACACTGCACTCAAGATGAATGAATGGATGAATGAGTGTAAAGCAAACAGTGTTTCTCCTAAATGATTAAGTTTGAGTCGTCTTCTGTTGTCTTTCCCAGATGGAGTTGATCCCAGAACAGATCAGGCCTCCTCTGCAGACATTAAAACTGAACACACCCAGGTGATGAACTTTACTTTTACTGTTGTGCATAATATTGTCATGGCCATGCGTCTGAGTTAATATGAATAAGTTTTGCATTATCAAGACTAGAAAAGCGCTCAAAGTTAATGTGAATAAAAATAATAATAAATAATGTTAATAGATTCCACCGTATCAACATAACAAAACTTAACGGCATCAGACAAACCAGTAACACAACCCCACAGCATTAGAACCAAACTAATCCAATATCCTGGCAGCCCCAGACTAACTCCTAAAAGTCTCTTCTCTCACTCAGACTTCACAGGTGTCTGATGGTGTGAATCTACTGGAGGCCCCAGTCTCTGAAGATGAAGAGGAGGAGGAGGATGGGGGTGATGGTGATGAAGAGTATGGAGACTGCAGTCATTTGGGTGAGGTATTCATATTTTAGGCGCATGCTGCCAACATGACCGTGGGGGAAAAATGCTTGCTTTGAGATATAGAGAGGTGGGATTAAAGTAGGATTAAACTAAAACATAATCATTTTCTTCTTATTGTATCATCATATAAGTGACGAGGATTGATAAATGATATGTTCAAGAGTTTGGGAGAGGTTTTCAGGTCTTATAGTATTCATATTTTAGGTGCATGCTGCCAACATGACCGTGGGGAAAAAAATGCTTGCTTTGAGATATAAAGAGGTGGGATTAAAGTAGGATTAAACTAAAACGTAATAATTTTCTTCTTATTGTATCGTTGTATAAGTGAGGAGGATTGATAAATTACATGTTCTGAGTTAAAAGTGTATCCTTGCACGGCCATCTCTGCCTACCAGCTGATGACATGGAATATTCTTCTTATTTTATAGTCTTATAAGTGACGAGGATTTATAAATGACATATTCTGAGTTAAAAGTGCATCCTTGCACGGCCATCACTGCCTACCAGCTGATGACATGGAATTTGAAGTATAACTTGATGTTGAATATATTTTAGGCAGAATTTAGCGCATACTCATGTCTTCTTTTTTCTTTAGTTTATTTTGACCAACGTTTCGGCCGTGTATAAAAAAAGTATTTGAGTGGTACATTCCATATTGAAACCTTGACAAAGGCCACGGCCGAAACGTTGATCAAAATAAACTAAAGAAAAAAGAAGATATGAGTGTGCGCTAAATTATATCTACAGTTAACCTCGCCTAGCAGCACCTCCAAGAGTGTGCACTCTTATATTATTGACTAATTGAATATATTTTAGGTACCAAGTCTGAGGCCCAGTTGAAGGGAGTGTCCGTGGTTCTGGACGACTGTTGGAGAACACGAGCAGAACCAGAGAAGGACCCGGAATGGAAACATACTGGTAGGAGAACTCTGCAGAATTTCGATTAAAATTAGACACAAAAAGTCCCGAAATGCACCTCAAAGTGATTTTTCCAAATCGTAATAGAACAAGTCCAACGATTTTGTGGTTGGTTGGTTAAGTGTAGCTTGCCTGAGTTTGTCAGTTATCTTAATGATGCTCAACAGATAGTTTGACCTGATCAATCAGATAGCCAGTTTGTTGTGTTGAACAAGTGTCTAACTTTATTTTTCTCTCTCTTTGGAAAAAGGAAAAGATTTCATAAACCAGGGGAATCTCAAACAACACCAGCGCGTCCACACAAGAGAGAGGCCGTACCATTGCACTCAGTGTGGCAAGAGCTTCGCTATAAAAGGACTTTTGAAACGACACCAGCGCACTCACACAGGAGAGAGGCTGTACCACTGTACTCAGTGTGGCAAGAGCTTCAATCGAGAGGGAAATCTCAAAGTACATCAGCGCTGTCACACAGGAGAGAGGCCATTCCACTGCACTCAGTGTGGCAAAGGCTTCACACGAGAGGGAAATCTCAAAGTACACCAGCGCACTCACACAGGAGAGAAGCCGTACCACTGCACTCAGTGTGGCAAGAGCTTCACTGAAGCAGGAAATTTCAAAGTACACCAGCGCACTCACACAGGAGAGAAGCCGTACCACTGCACTCAGTGTGGCGAGAGATTCACTCGTAAGAGTACTCTCAAACGACACCAACACACTCATACAGGAGAGAGGCTGTACCACTGCACTCAGTGTGGCAAGAGATTCACTCGTAAGAGTACTCTCAAACTACACCAACACACTCATAAAGGAGAGAGGCTGTACCACTGCACTCAGAGTGGCAAGGGCTTTATTCAAAACGCAGATCTCAAACGACACCAGCACATTCACACAGGAGAGAGGCCGTACCACAGCACTCAGTGTGGCAAGAGCTTCAGTCAAGAGGAAAGTCTCAAACTACATCAGCGCATTCACACAGAAGAGAGGCCATTCCACTGCACTCAGTGTGGCAGAGGCTTCACACAATTAGCAAGTCTCAAAGTACATCAGCGTATTCACACAGGAGAGAGGCCGTACCACTGCACTCAATGTAGCAAGACATTCACACAAATAGGAAATCTCAAACACCACCAACTCACTCACACAGGAGAGAAGCCGTACCACTGCACTCAGTGTGGCAGGAGGTTCACCCTGATGCAACATGTCAAACTGCACATGTACACTCACACAGAAGACAAGTCACCGCAGTCAGTGTGAGGGGAGCTTCGCTCGAGAGGAACACACACACACACACTCAGTGTGACAAGAGCTTCGCTCGAGAGGAACACACACACACACACTCAGTGTGACAAGAGCTTTGCTCGAGAGGAAACCCTCCATCTCAAACTCCACCACTACACTCACACACACACACTCACGCACACACACACACACACACACACTTAGTGTGACAAGATCGAGCTTCACTCGAGAGGAATTCCTCGAAGAACACCATTGCACTCACACAGCGGAAGAGTCTCAACTGGAGTGTGAAGACACACACACACACACACACACACACACAGGACTGAAGATCATTCAGTACACACATACACATACACACACACACACACACACACACACACAGGACTGAAGATCATTCAACACACACACACACACACACACACACACACACACACACACACACACACATATAGGACTGAAGATCATTCAACACACACACACACAGGATTGAAGATCATTCAATTTCAATTTCAAATCCAATAACAACAACTCCTCCAACAACTCTGAGCGCACAGGACTTGAAATATCAGATGACATTCAACAGACTTATAAGCTATATACTACACATATGACTGAAATAAATGTCGATCTACTCATAATTTGATGGTATAAAGTATTTGTGATTAATTCTTTTCCATTACCATGACTACTTCCTGAACTTGGTCTGTATACGCACACGCACACACACACGCACACGCACACGCACACGCACACACAGGGCTGATGATCTCAGACAACATTCAACAGATTTATAACACATGTAACAGACATCCCAATGGAGATGGTATTGATAAGATTTTATCAATATCAATGCCATTATCAATTCTGCCTATCAATCCAATTCCTTATCAATATTCTTATCGATTCCTGAGTAGCCTAGTTCATGCCATAAAAAGGCAGTCTTTATAGGCTTGAGAACAGCTACGTGTCTCTGTCTCCTCAATATGGTAGGCTATGTGAATCACTGGAGTTAATGTGATAGCTTGCTATGAAAATTGCAGTTAGCACGTGGCACTAATGCGGGCAGAGAAACTAAAGAATTGATAAAAGAATTGGAGACTTACAATATCGATAGGATTGATTGAGTGGTGGGGCTCTCCGTAAACGGGCTCTGGTGTAGCTCTATGAGCCATTTTCATTCATGACTTGGTCACGCGCGCCCTCTCGTGGCTGCAGTACAACCGGAAGTATTTTTCGAGTGAAGTGAAAGTTCTCTCACGATTAAAATGTCTCTGTTGTTCTTATGAGATGAAATGATGTATGAAGATTGAGGGGTTGAAAACTGTTTGCTTGGACATAATTTGAATCTAAACGTTAACTAGAAAAAAAACAACAACGAAACGTACATCCCAACGGCAACAGTGTGCGCCATCCATTGACTGTAAAAATTATGGACAAACCCTGCGTGACGTCACTGGAATGTTGCCACCTGGCGCCATCATACTTCTGTCCCGTCATGACAACACACGTCGTTTACACTGCTGGAAGTGATGAGGTGAGCAACTTTCGCTACGATGTTGTTTAGATACACGACACGTATGCTATGGGGCTACAACGGAACAAAAAAATGACTCGCTATCCTTATTACAATTCCTCTGGTTATGCTGAACTGCCATGAAGTTGTTGTTGAGGTTGGGTTTTCGGGTAACGTTAGCCTGACCACGGAGATAACATTGCATTGGCTGTATCTGTGCCTATGGAGAAATATATGGGGAACTTCAGCACCATGAGAAAAAATAAGTTTTGAACCTGTTCGTTCCAATACAGATTTATTTTTTCCCCCATTATTGACATGAGGTATCCATAGCTTTTGTGACCATTGCTGATATCAAAAACTGCTCAAGACGTAAAAACAATGTTGCCAAAGAGTTCACGCTTGTAAACAATAACGTTACAAGAGTCCCTCGTTCTGTCTTCTTAGATGGAGCTGATTGATCAGGACATGGACCTGAGTCACCAACAAGCCTGCATGGACCTGGAGAAGGCCACCCAGTGCATCACAAAAGCATTACAGGTAACACACACACACACACACACACACACACACACACCAATCAACTTTGAGCAGCTCCAACGGCTCTCAGTCCTATTGAAGCAATTCCCTTCGCGTCACATACGTCAGAGGAAAGAGTGGTGTGATTGGTTTTGCTTCGGCACAGCATTTTCTAACATCGACCAGTAGCAAACCGAGGCATTTCAGGGAGGCGGGTCAACCATGCGCTTTGAGAAAGTTTGTTGTACGGGCTCTTGGTCAGACCAGTCTCACAGAGCTTTGAAAGTCGATGATAATCAGGCTAGCTGGTTATGACTAGGCTAGGGCTGTGTGTGTGTGTGTGTGTGTGTGTGTGTGTGTGTGTGTGTGTGTGTGTGTGTGTTATCCCAAAACCCCCTTATGAGGAGCTGGATTATGTACAGTATATAAATAAGTCCAATTAGCATGCTGACTGAAGGTCATGAAAGTAAAGATGTAATTATGTAATTTCTCCCTATAAATAAAAACTCTGATTCATGAGGAGGCTTTTGGTGTTGCCGATTTATGAAGAATTCATATCTTAACAAAATTAAAAAACGGTTTCTGGTACAAACCAGTGTATCGCTCAGCACTAACCAAGTCAAAAAGTTGTGTGTGTTTGTGTCTCTGTGCGAGTGTGTGTGTGTTAATATGCGTGTATGTGTGCATAAAACAGCATGAAGTAATGAAGAACCATGAGTTCTGCATTCTGATTCGCCGTCTGGAAGAGAAGGAGGCGGAGACTAGTCGGAGTCTGAGTGAGCAGGTGGAGACAAACAAACAGTTGAAGATGAAGATCAACAAACTACAGAAACACCTGGAGGAGAAAGACAACCTACTGACACAGGCCAACCAGGTGTGTGTGTGTGTGTGTGTGTGTGTGTGTGTGTGTGTGTGTGTGTGTGTGTGTGTGTGTGTGTGTGTAAATCGTAGAACTACAGGAAGTCTGTTTTGGTCTCACATCACTCGGTCAGTCTCTCCATTGAAAAGCATGGGAAGATTTTGTGATGCAAAAATGGCTGAATTCAGAAACTGGAGGTCCTGCCTCACAGAGAAAGTAGCCAAACACATTGGTTGATGCAGTATGATGTTTATTCCCTCCGTCATAGCCATGTGGTAGACATTTGTGCAGAAATGTCTGTTCTGTGTTTTGCAGGAGATGTTGAGTCCCAGATCTCCTCTCCAATCAGAGCAGCTCTCAGCAGCTGAGGAGCCACAGGTCTGTTCAGAACAGCTCATCTCACCTGATGACCAGAAACCAGCGCTCTCACCTGCTCAGTCTGGTTCACCTGTAGAGTCCACTGGATGTGCTGGAAGTTCACTGATCCAGAATTTACCTGACACCAAGAGTCTGATTCCACTGGTCTTACCTGATGTACAGAATCAGATGGATGATTCTAATGCAAAGAGTCTGAGTCTGTTTGCAGCCTGGGATCTGAGTGAGCCAGTCTCATCACCTGTCCAGGATCCACAGCTTGTCAGCATTAAAGAGGAAAACATTCAGCATTCATCATGTTGGTAGACACAGTACACACACACACACACACACACACACACTCACTCACTCACTCACTCACTCACATACACACGAAGGCCCTAAAATCAGTTCATCATCGTTTAATCCAGCCACTTGGAACATTCTCTAAATAGAATCATTTCTCATCTAGCCAAGATGACTTAGATCATAGGCCGGATTAATCTAAATTGTTGTATTCATAAAATCCAAATTAATTTTTTTATCCCTGCATGTTAACATGCCCTCTGTTTATGGCCAAAGTTGCTGCCATTGAACGTGAATAGAAACGGTCGCTTCACCCAAGTACTTAGTAGCTATTGTGACTGCAGGGTAGTAAAGTGGTAAAGTATTATATATATAAATTTTATTATATAACGCATTTATCAACCGTACGGCCACTCAAAGCGCTTAGACGTTGACAAACACAAAAGACGTAGACAAAACATAAAAGTGTCAATCAGTCCGTGGGTGGTAATGAGGCAGGCTATGGTGCAATCATGACTTCAGAGACGGAGAGGCAGACAGCAGGCTAGATGAACCATCCGGCAGGTCAGCGGCAAACTCAACGGCAACGTTATCGAAGACGTTTCAAGCCAAAACAGTCCGACATGGCACTCTCTTAAAGATGCAAGGGAGACGGCACTGTCGATGTTGATAGATCAGAGGTGGGTTCAAATTCGCCTAACATAGCGAACGTTCGCTAACATAGGCGGACAGTTTGCGAATCCTTGGAAGTTCTTGGCTAACGTTAGCGAACACAGACGAACGGTCTGAAAAGGTAGTGCTCCGCTAACAGCCCTGTATGTTGGATGGCAAAAGATGTGTGTCCCGATTGCAAATATATCCCAAAGAGCTTTAAATGTTGTCAGCATGTCTCACAACAACTTTGTCTCTCATTAATAGCCCCCTCCGAGTAATTTATACTCTGTTTGCCATTAGTGTTTACAGTTTAAAAAGAACACTCTGCAAAATCGTTCAAATTCCATTGATTAATGCAAACATGTTTGCAACGAGCGTTAGCTATGTTAGATGAATCTGAACGCACCTCAGATGTTTCATGCTGGTTGTACAGTAGCTGGCTGACCTGAAACGGTGGCTCTCTTGGTATGATCTGTGTTCTGTCAATCTCAAATGAATGGGTGTGAGTCTCCTTCTGTTCTCACATACGTGCCTGTCTTTAAACCTTGTGAAGCACTTTGGTTTCAACTTCTGTTGTTTTTAAATGTGCTATATAAATAAATTGACTTTGACTTTGACTTTGTCTTTCCCAGATGGAGTTGATCCCAGAACAGATCAGGCCTCCCCTGCAGACATTAAAACTGAACACACCCAGGTGCTGAACTTTACTTTCATTGTTGTACATAATATTGCCATGTCAATGTGTTGTACAAGTTAATGTCGATAAAGAAAAGAAATGCTAATAGATTCCACAATATTAACAGAAAACAACTTTACAGCATCAGACAAACGACACTGTAGCATTAGAACAAAACTAACTAAATGTCCTGGCAGCACCAGACTAACTCATATAAAAGTCTCTTCTCTCAATCAGGCTTCACTGGTGTCTTCTGATGGTGTGAATCTACTGGAGGCCCCAGTCTCTGAAGATGAAGAGGAGGAGGAAGAGGATGATGGGGGTGATGGTGATGAAGAGTATGGAGACTGCAGTCGTTCAGGTGAGGAGTTTATCAAGAAGACCAGTAGAGTTTGATATTAGTAGGAATAATAAACAATACATTTAGAAAGTTGAAGTAGTTATAAGAGATGCGCGGATTGGCATCCGCCTGCCATCCGACAGTTGATTTAATGTCTATTTGCAATGTAAGCTGCTTTTGAGGCTAAAAGCTCTTGCCTGCTCTGGAAAGGAGAGTGATTCAATGCTACAAAGAAGCCTTGTGACAAAGCGCACTGTATTTGTCAAGGAGCCTGTCTCTTCTCTGAACAATCGGCCCAATTAAAAAAAAAAAAAAAAAAAATGAAATTAAAAATAAAATATGTATGGAGTCCTAGGCTAATATAACTGTTGCAGTGGGTATATGTACAGTATGTCTGGTATGGGTGACAGATGATGGGTGTGAATTTATCAGAGAAGTCTGGTAGGCTATCCGGGTCACGGCACCAATGTAGCCGGTGGCGGTCCGCACCGCACACGGGTCTCGAACTCGCCACCCCGCAAGCTACAAACTCCTGGCGTGGGAGTGGAATGCTCTAACCAACTGAGCCAAAAGCCCGAGCTTCTAATTCAGCGTGTTAGAAGCGCCCATGGAATTGGGTGATGAGGATTTACACACTACCACCGAGCTAGCCGCGCTAGCTGGCCTCCGTTGCACTTGATGCAGCCTATTTTATGAGCTTGGGTATACTTCACAAAACATCTGAATGTTATTTGATATGTTTTAGCTGACCAGTTGATTGTCCAGGGTCATATTTACATTTATATACATTTATGCATTCAACTGACGCTTTTATCCAAAGTAACTTGCAAAAGAGGGAAAACAATCAAGCTGCAACACAATACAAGGAAATGCCAACTGGAAATGTCATTTGCTAATAACATAGCAAGTGCAAGATTGGAAAGTGCTAGATCCATGCATTCCAGTTCCAGGTTTTAGGTAGTTAAAGGAACTAGGACAAGAGATACTCTTGAAAGAGCTGGGTCTTCAAGAGTTTCTTGAAAGTAGAGAGAGTGCCTGTATAACGGAGGCCAGCTAGCGCGGCTAGGTCGGTGGTAGTGTGTAAATCCTAATCACCCAATTCCATGGGCGCTTCTAACACGCTGAGTTAGAAGCTTGGGCTTTTAGCTCAGTGGGTTAGAGCGTTCCACTCCCACACCGGGAGTTTGTAGCTTGCGGGGTGGCGGGTTCGAGACCCGTGTGCGGTGCGGACCGCCACCGGCTACGCCTCTTGTTCTAATAGTCTTGGGAAGGGTATTCCACCACTCAGGAACAATGGATGACAAGAGTCTCGATTGACCCTTGATGATGGCTTTAAAGCCCCCGCTTGCAATATTTAGGTAAAATTTTGACGTGTCCTATTCATTACACCTTTATGTAAATTGCCTAGAACTCACTAGAATTGATAAATGACATGTTCTGGAGTAAAATGAGCCCCTTCACGAGATTGTCCGACCCTCCTAGAGGCAGATACCGCCTATGCAAGATCAGGAAGCGCGTCCCGCTAGCGTAAGTTTTGGTTAGCAAGCAAGCTAGGTCACGTGATTTAGCCGGAGCTTACTGTTTGAATTACAACACGATTTGTGACTTCTCAGCGCATTCAACTGTCGATACATTTTGTTAGCGGCGTTCTCCATCGACTACGCAATTCTAAATGGAGGATTATTGGCAGAAACGCTTAATAACTGCTTTGTTTGGTTCTTAGCTTACTGGATGACGTCACCGGATCCTGCATAGGTTCTCTTTAAGGTAGACTAGAGCAGTTCCATCCAGTACCCTGTAAGCCAACATTAGTGACTTGAATTTGATGTGATGTGATGTGATGTCAGCTGATCATCAATCATTATGCCCAGGTTTCTTGCAGCCTTGGTGGGAGAAACAGATGGGGAGTCTATCTTCATGCTGATGTTGTGATGTAGGGTTTGCTTGGCTAGGAGGACCAGCAGTTCAGTTTTGGAGAGGTTCAGTTGAAGGTGGTGGTCTTTCATTCATGCAGATATGTCTGAGAGACAGTCAGAGATGTGTTTGATCCGACGAGCGTTTTGTGGCGGCGCCATTGTTGGACTGTCAACAAACCTTTTTGGCAATGCACAGTCAATGACAGCTAACAGCAAAGACCATGGAATACTCTGACATTATACAAGTATTAGTGAATATCGTAAATCACTGTATTTTATGGTGTGCTATCACGTTATCCCTATGGACAGATTGGTGATCTGGGTAGCTCAATAATGGCGCCTGCTTACTTCTGGTAGTTTCGTCGGATTTGTGTATTGGGAGACTTAAATATTTCCATGGATGTTGCACCCAACAGCTTGACAGTTGCATTCTATCTTTAAAGGTGTAGTCCGATTTTTAACACATTTAGTCCCTTTTCTGGTGTGTCTAGGATGAATTAGAAGGGTCAACTTTGAATATTTTTATTTTTTTGATATTTTTGGGGCGTTTTTGCCTTTAATCAGATAGGACAGTATAGAGATGACAGGAAACAAGTGGGAGAGAGAGATGGGGTGGGATCGGGAAATGACCTTGGGTCGGAATCGAACCCGGGTCCCCGGAGCAATGGCCCGACGCTCCCCCTCAACTTTGAAATTTTGATGATAGCTTCTGTCTTGAGTATTTGGCTAATTTAGACTAAACGTGTTAAAAAACGGACTACACTGTTAATTCACCACATTGACAGGGTATTATTCTAAATGAGCAACATATCCGTCACGGGACCAATCGTCAGAATGTTGGTGTCTATGATTCTATTTCATTCTAGACACTCTAGAAAAGGGGCTAAATATGCTAAAAACTAAACTTCTCCTTTTATGACGAATGTTCCAGGTACCAAGTCTGAGGCCCAGTTGAAGGAATTATCTGTGGTTCTGTTGGACTGTTGCAGAACACGAGCAGAACCTGAGAAAGAACCAGAGAAGGACCCGGAATGGAAACATCCTGGTTGGGGAACTCTGCAGAATTTTAATTATTTCTCCTTGTTTGTGAAAACAAAAAAACACTAAAAGTGACAAAAGTCAAGTCACAAAATGCACCTCAAAGTGATATTTTCAAATCGTAACAGAACAAATCCAGGGCTGATAGTGAAAAAAAATCCTGAGTCTGAACTTTTCTTCCATCGCAGGGAGGTGAGCACGGGTGGGGGTGTTATGTGTTGCAATTTTAAAACACTACTTGGTTAGGTGCAAATTCCATACCTTCAGCTTCAGCTTGTTGGCAGTGATGGCCGTGCAAGGATGCACATTTAACTCAGAACATGTAATTTATCAATCATCACTTCTATGAGGTTTCAATCCTTTCAATTTTAGTTTAATCCTACTTTAATCCCACCTCTTTACATCTCAAAGCAAGCATTTTTTACCCACAGTCATGTTGGTACACCTGAGATCAGGCATGGCGCCTGAATACTATCAGGCCTGCAAATCCAATGATTTTGCAGTTGGATGGCTGTCAATCAAGTATAGCTTATCTGAATTCGTTAGTTGTCTTAAAGATTCTCAACAGATACTGTAGTTTGACCAGATAAATCAGATGGCCAGTTTGTTGTGTTGAACAATTGACTAACTTTATTTTTTTCTCTCTTTGGAAAAAGGGAAAGAACTGACAAGTCACAACTGCACTTGGTGTAGTGAGAGCTTCATAAACCAGGGAGACCTCAAACGGCACCAGCACATTCACACAGGAGAGAGGCCGTATCACTGCGCTCAGTGTGGCAAGAGCTTCAATCGAGAGGGAGATCTCAAACGACACCAGCACATTCACACAGGAGAGAGGCCGTATCACTGCACTCAGTGTGGCAAGAGTTTCAATCGAAAGGGAGATCTCAAAGTACACCAGCGCATTCACACAGGAGAGAGGCCGTACCACTGCACTCAGTGTGGCAAGAGTTTCAATCTAAAAGGACATCTCAAACGACACCAGCACACTCACACAGGAGAGAGGCCGTACAACTGCACTCAGTGTGGCAAGAGCTTCACTAGAGTGGATAAGCTTAAAGTACACCAGCGCACACACACAGGAGAGAGACCGTACCACTGCACTCAGTGTGGCAAAGGCTTCAATCTAAATGGACATCTCAAACGACACCAGCACACTCACACAGGAGAGAGACCGTACCACTGCACTCAGTGTGGCAAGAGCTTCACTAGAGTGGATATCCTTAAAGAACACCAGCGCACTCACACAGCATAAGTCTCAACCGAAGTGTGAAGATATCCCACAACATTGAACACACACACAGACACACATCACTACACACACACTGGACTGAAGACCTCAGTCAACGATCAGCAGACGTATACTGTGTACATGTGTCTTAAATTATGTATTGCATTGTGCGTTTGATATAACACACAAACAAACACACACACACTCACTTACATTGAGGTTCATATTTATTTGTACACCTTAAATGACGACACACACATACACACACCTTAAATAGCGCTACACACACACCTTAAATAGTGCGACACACACACACACACACACACATGCAATGAGGCTCATTGATTTGTGAAGAAACTCCTTGTACACACACACACACCTTAAATGACGCCACCTTGGAATCCGAGGCATTCTGCATTGGCCACACAGCAGTGTGATAAAAGTTGTTTGTTTGTTTGTTTGTTTGTTTTTCTTTTCAGAAGTTAAGATAGAACCTACGAAAAACATTAAAACATTAAGTTAACACTGTTCAATAAAAATAATTTAATTTAAAGATATGTTCTCGTTTGTACCTCATTTTTGCTGCATGTTGGCTTGTGTTGCTTGTTTGTGTGTGTGTGTGTGTGTGTGTGTGTGTGTGTGGGAAAGGTTTACAGATAGGTTGTGTGATGAAAGTGAAGCCAAGTGTATTTATGGTGCATAACTCGGTTGATCCTGAGGAAAAAAATCCAGAAAATCTTATTTGTGGACTGAGAATGACATAAGTATGTCCTGCACTGCATGGATAAATGCAATTATACTTGTAGAAAGCCCTCCCAGTGAGCTGCCACCCTAATCAATGGCAGCTGGCGCCCCAGTCAGTCAACCTCCTTAGATGCAAAAGCCAAGAAAAGCTAGATAGCGCAAATTTTATTATTTGTATTTTTGCACACCATGGACATTGATATATGTATTGTATGATTTTGAGATGATCTAAAAAAAACAAAAAAAAACTTAAGCACATTATCAGACTTGGTGCACACCTGATTAAAAGTTCATTTTCTAGGGAAATGGGGAGTCACAGTCTTGACAATAATATGAAATGGGACAGGGTGCTTTGGAGATAACCATACCATGTCCAAAATGTACATCCATTACTCAGAAAAATAAGGCTTTTAAAATGTTGGTGGAATTCTTGGATTCTGTCATAGACTTCAATGTTACAGAATGAGCTTCTCCACTGCATAAATGCTAGCGCCGCCCAGAACTACCTTATTTGGTATTAGCCTCATGACTCCAGGAAGTGGGTCCTCATGATTTATGTCCATAAAGAAGGATCTCTGTTCGTATTATGGGCAGGCTATTGTCTCTGCCCCCAGTGCACTACAGGGCAAATGCCCGGTGGGCCGACACACTATTTGGGCCGATGGCCCTGACATTCTCACTGTAACTGTAATCATAGGCTTATTTTCTAATGGTCTGACCAGTATGGTAGGCTGGTGTTGTTCAAAATGCCAGGGCCTATTTTTTGTCCCAGTCCGCCCCTGACTATGGCGCTATTAGGATTATACTCGACTAGCCATTTTAAAGGAGATGAATTAAGAATTGTGCATAGTCAAAGAGCTATCTTGAACATGAGGCATGGTTCTGCCCTCTTTCATATGGAAAATTTAAAATTAGAAATAGCCACTAAAACATTGGTGAAATTAGAACAAAGCTTACAAGTGATGTCAAATAGCACAAAGCCATTGCTGGCCAGATCGGGGTGTTGTTAATTAGGCTTGTAAAATATCACTTGATCTTATTTTTGACAAAATATAATTGAATATTGTAGTATCGTGACTACTACATAATCACACACACAAAGCAAATCCAGTTTCAGCTGTGTATTTAGATCACACAAGAACATACAGGCACTCTGTATTACGACTGTTCAGTAACTTATTCTACTCAACAAAACATAGCTTGGGGAGCAACTAGAAAACCCCTAGCGCCACCTAGTGGACTCAGGTAGTCATAACACATTACTACAAATATATTGTATTTTTACATCAGAAAACAAGGTACAATGCTCAATTAATTCATTCCATGTCCCCTTTAAACACAGTCAAGAAAAAGAAACCCAACTCTGACAGTGACAGTCATTAAAAGGTAGTAAACCACCAGAGCACGTTTATTTTATTTTTTTTCGCAAACTGGACATTGATTTTTCCATCAAAAGTGAAATGTACTGTATGCTACTCCATACTGATCAATTGGCAATGACTTGCTGTGTCGACATAGAGACTTTGGATGGATTTTATAGATAATCAGCATCATAAGATTGTCCTTTGTGGACTGAATGTGAAGTCAATTTATCCTGCATCACATGCATGGATGCTATTGTAAGAGAAAAATGTATATTATTTGAAGAAATGCAGCATTTATCGGGTGCAGTTCCAAGAGCCGCTTTCATTCATGACTTGGTCAAGCGCGCCCTCTCTCGGTTGCAGTATAACCGGAAGTATTTTTCGAGTGAAGTGAAAGTTCTCCTCTGGTTCTCCCCTGATTAAAAATTCTCTGTTACCACTGTCATGCCTCTTAGGAGATGTAATGTATGAAGATTGAGGGGTTGAACACTTTATATTGCTTGCACATAATTTAAAAACGTTAACAAACAAACAAACAAACATGCGACGTACGTACATCCCAACGAAAACAGTGTGCGCCATCGAACTTTTCTCCTGTCATGAAATCAACACACGCCGATAACGCTGCTGGAAGTGATAAGGTGAGCAACTTTCGCAACTGTATTGTTAAGATCTATTCGCTATTTTCATGATCTTAGTTTACCAGCGTAACGTTAACAAGAAAAATGACTCACTATGCTCGAATGGATTAGCCCTAAGTCACTCCAAGTAACGTTATCATAGCCTACTTATTTGCATTTACTTTAATTATTTTGCCCAGTCTGCAATGATGTGATATGCCAACATTGCCGAACACAGCCTTGCTAAATTTATGTTGACCCACTGACGTAAGTTTTTTCGGATAGCCTAATTCAATTCAATTCAATTCAATTTTATTTGTAGAGCGCACAAATACAGTACAATGTCTCGCGGCGCTTTACAGACAGTACGGGAAGCATCCATGAGAATCAGGGGCAAGGAAAAACTCCCTCGCTTTGTAAATAGTTTGTTATGTAGGAAGAAACCTTGGGCAGATCCACGCCTCATGGACTCAGCCTACCTGCCTGGGGCCTAATAAAGTATCCGTAAAGTCTGATGCATAGATTGACCATGGTTAACACAAAACAGTATGAGTACTGAGTGTAGTCAGAG
Source organism: Sardinella longiceps (assembly GCA_027497455.2). NCBI lineage: Eukaryota > Metazoa > Chordata > Actinopteri > Clupeiformes > Clupeidae > Sardinella > Sardinella longiceps. The sequence continues at coordinate 28,497,149 of JAODXP020000031.1, forward strand.
ATGATATACACATAGTTTGTGCGACAGTCAGGGCCAAGGGATGGAGTCAGTAGTTGGAGTGTGGGATTAGTCAGTATTTGGAGTGGGATCAGAGTTCATTGGGTGTTGGTCGCCATCTAAGTAGTGGTCATCAGGGGGCCATCAGGCCAGTTCCATCACGGGCCTCAGAGAAAAGGGGGATGGTCATGGTGTGTGGCTCCGGGGAGGTTGGTCAGCATCCGTAGTGGGGTAGGGTTGGTGGCAGGGAGGTACGGGAGGTTCATCACTCAGCCAGTGCGTCGGGGCAGAGGAGGCAAGAGAAACAAAGAGAAACAGAAACAAGAGGATTAGGCCAATCTAGGAGGATATCACTTCATGATATGTGTCATATAATCTAGAAAAAGAAAGAGGGTTGTACAGGATGGCAAGTGTGCAGAAGGTGGCAGCACTAGGCTATCGCAGCATAACTAAGGTATGGTACATGGCATCTCACCAACCCAGAAGGGGGTGGTCAGTGGCCGCCTTGGAAAAACAGCAGAGGTAGCCCTCCCAAGAAAGCCCAAGAGGAGTGGTGATATGCCATGGCCCACTCCTAATTATAGGAAATGTCAAAAAGGAAGGTTTTAAGTCTAGACTTAAAGGTATTGAGAGTGTCCGCTTCGCGAATGTAGGGAGGAATAGAATTCCATAGAAGAGGTGCTCGATAGGCAAAAGCTCTTCCCCCAATTGTAGTTTTAGATATGGTCACTTTTTCAAGGAGGCCAGCATTTTGAGATCTCAGAGGTCTTGCTGGATGGTATGGAACAAGTAAATCTGTAATATATGCAGGAGCTAAGCCATTAAGTGCCTTATATGTCATGAGAAGGATTTTGAAGTCAATTCGACTTTTGACAGGAAGCCAGTGTAGAGATGCTAGAATGGGAGAAATATGTTCATATTTCTTAGTTCTAGTGAGTGTTCTAGCTGCTGCATTTTGGATTAGCTGTAGACTTTTAATGCAGGTGTTACTGCACCCTGAGAACAGAGCATTGCAGTAGTCGAGTCTGGAGGTAACAAATGCATGTATAAGTTTTTCAGCATCCTCAAAGGACAGGAACTTCCTAACCTTAGCAATGTTTCTAAGGTGAAAAAATGATGTTTTAGAGATGTGCTTTACATGGCTATTCAGGGAGAGGTCTTGATCAATAAGTACCCCCAGATTTTTCACTTGTGAGCTAAATGAGAGTGTAGGACTGCTAAGTGAGCTATGATGGTGCAGCGAGGTGTCCTTCAGTTGTTTAGAGGCAATCATCATAACTTCAGTTTTATCTGAGTTCAAGCATAAGAAATTTTTTGACATCCAAACTTTAATGTCTTCAAGACAGGCATTAAGTTTGGTTGTCGGAGTACAGTCGCTAGGCTTCATAGAGAGATAAAGCTGTGTATCATCTGCGTATGAGTGAAATGCAATGCCATGTTTCCTAATGATTTCACCCAGAGGTAGCATATATAGAGAGAATAGTAGGGGGCCCAGTACTGAGCCTTGCGGAACGCCATATTTAACTTTAGCATGATAAGATGAGACGTTGTGAGCATGTACAAATTGGTATCGATCAGTGAGGTAGGATTTGAACCAAGCTAGTGCTGAATTTCTAATGCCTATCGTATGTTCGAGTCTGTGTAGTAGGATATCGTGGTCAATGGTGTCAAAAGCTGCACTAAGATCAAGTAAGATTAATATGGATACATTACCATTGTCCATGGAAAGAAGGAGGTCGTTGAAGACTTTAACTAAGGCTGTTTCAGTGCTGTGATTAGCTCTAAATCCTGATTGGAAGACTTCCTGGATTTTGTTTTCGTCTAGGAAGCGACAAATTTGTTTGAACACAATTTTTTCTAGAATTTTGGATATAAAAGGAAGGTTGGATATAGGTCTGTAATTAGCCAGAACATCAGGGTCAAGGTTTGTTTTTTTAATCAATGGTTTAATGACTGATGTCTTGAAAGTAGTTGGTACATGTCCCGCTAGGAGTGAGCTATTGATAATTTCAAGTAATGTCTCAGCTAGCGGTGTAAAGGCTGCCTTGAGGAGGTGAGTAGGAATAGGATCAAGTAGGCATGTTGACGCCTTCGCTTTAGTAATGAGAGAAGAAATTTCTAATATATCAGTGGGCATAAAGGAGTCAAGGTATGCTACGGGTTGGCTACAGCTATCAGTAGTTAGTAGAGAGGCTGTAGGCATGTTGCTAATTTTAAGTCGTATGGTTTCAATTTTTTCATTGAAAAAATTCAGGAAGTCGTCACTGCTGAGGTGACTTGGAATGGACTGAGTTACTTCAGTCTTACTTTTTGTCAAATTTGATATAGTGTTGAAGAGGAATTTTGGATCGTCTTTGTGTTCATGTATAAGCGAGGAATAATAAGCTGTTTTAGCATTGTTCAGTGCAGTCTTGTATTCTTTCAGGCTCTCTCTCCAGGCAATGTGAAATACTTCGAGTTTAGTGTTGAGCCATTTCCTTTCTAGTCTGCGAGCAGCCTGTTTTAATGTACGTGTATGTGTGGTGTACCAAGGGGCAGTTTTTTCTACCTTCCTTGTTTTCTTTTTAAGTGGAGCAATTAAGTCAAGTGTTGAATGTAATGTGTTCATAACATGATCAGTAAGTTGGTCGATATGTGTTGGTGATGGGATAGGACTATCATAGCGTGTTGGTGTAAGGTCAGGAATTTTTCCAATGAAATCGTCAGTGGTTTTAGGTGTTATGCCTCTAGTGTAGTAGTGGGTCACATTTTGCGCTACATGGTCGACTGGTATTTCTAGAGTAATAAGGTAGTGGTCAGTCAATGTTGGTTGGGGTGCAATTGTAAGTTGTTCTACTTGAGTACCATAAGTTAGTACAAGGTCGATAGTGTGGTTGTCTTTATGTGTAGGTGCATTTACATTTTGACAGAAGCCAATGTGCTCAATAAGAGATTGGAATGCAGCTGTCAGGCTGTTGTGTGCAACATCCATGTGAATATTAAAATCACCCAAGATGACTATTGTATCTGATTTAACAACTAATGTGGATATAAAGTCAGAGAATTCAGTTAGGAATTCAGTGTATGGCCCTGGAGGTCTATACAATGTTACAATAGTTAATGGCTTAGCTCCAGGTTGAATAAGGTTGAGGACGAGTACCTCGAAAGAATTGAACTTATGTTCGAGCTTGGGAGCCATACTGCAGCTAGAATTGTAGATAGTGGCTACCCCACCTCCACGCCCGCGTTGGCGCGGTGTGTGGAAGTTTGAATGACTGGGGGAGTGGCTTCATTTAGCGATAGGTATTCGTCTGGTTTTAGCCAGGTTTCAGTGAGGCAAAGTATGTCAATATGATTATCAGTAATGAGTTCGTTTACTAGCGTCGATTTTGACGAGAGTGAGCGAGTATTCAACAAGCCAAACTTCAATTTTGACTGTTGGCTATGCTTATAGTTTGCTTCTGGTTTTATGTGTATGAGGTTACTATGGTTAATGCCTCTATATCTCGTGGACACTCTCCCTAAGGGGACCTGACTGCTGCTGATATCACGGCGACGCGGCAGGGAGCTGTGTAAGACAGTAATCCTGCCACCTGAACCAAACTCTGGTATATCAGGAACATGCCGCGGTTAGATGCCGGTCGATGTTCCTAGAAAGGAGACCGGTTCCCCTCCGCGAGGGATGGAGACCGTCTCGATTCATAAGTTCAGGTTTTCCCCAGAATGACCTATGGTTGTCAATAAACCCCACGTTATTATCGGCACACCATTTAGACAGCCATCGGTTCAGGTCGGAAATTCTGCTGCTTATTTCCTCCCCGAGGTTAAGAGGTAGGGGACCAGAGAAAGTTACAGAGTCTAATCTAATGTTACACCTGAGACACTAAAAACTTTGCCTACACTGATCCCGGGGTTAGCATTCACGTTATTGCATTGCTGTAGTCTTGTGTGCCTATGGAAGGATATATGATGGGGAATTTCAGCAATGGAGATACTCCCATGTCCAAAATTAAATTTTGCCCCTGTTTGTTCCAATTACAGATTGACAGATTACATTACATTGAATTACATTTATTGTCATGAGGTACTATGCGTAGTTGCCTACTAGTCATCAGCTTTTGTGACCATTGCTGAAAAATTGCTCAAGGCGTAAAAAGAGAGTTGCCAATGAGTTTACGGTTGTAGGCTAAACAATAACGTTACAAGAGCCCCTTGTTCTCCCTTCCTAGATGGAGGGGACTGATCAGGACATGGACCCGAGTCACCAACAAGCCTGCATGGACCTGGAGAAGGCCACTCAATGCATCACACAAGCACTACAGGTAACACACACACACACACACACACACACACACACACACACACGCTTTTCTAGTTTTGTATTTAAACATCTCCGGCAAGCAATCGAGATCCCAGACCACCTTACTGTGTGTGTGTGTGTGTGTGAGAGAGAGAGAGAGAGAGAGATGCGTAGACCAAGGGACAGCTTATGACCAGGGTAGCTGTGTGTGTGTGTGTGTGTGAGAGAGAGAGAGAGAGAGAGAGAGAGAGAGAGAGAGAGAGAGAGAGAGGAGGCCAAGGGGCTGGTTATGACCAGGTTGTGTGTGTGTGTGTGTGTGTGTGTGTGTGTGTGAGCAGGGTAGCCGCGGGGTCTTAAAAGTCTTAAAAAAGTCTTAAATAAAATGTTCCAAAATTAAGGCCTTAAAAAGTCTTAAATTCCGTGGCAAAGTCTTAATTTTCTAAATGAAAGTCTTAAATATCATAAATGTACTACTTTCATAGTCAACCGGAATGCAGCGTCATAGAATTTGCAAACTTTGTGCCGACAGTAATTTTTAAACAAGCTACCAGGCGCCTAGCATGCTGTATTCATGTCATTGTATCAAGTGAAAACAGGGCAGCAGCAGCAGCAGCAGCGCTGCCTTCTTTCCCCTCCTTCCCTCTATCTGTCTTGAGGTTATCAGCCTCATTGGGAAGGTAAACGGTCTTGGTGGGATATGAAAAACTGAGATTATGAATGAAGTTAATCATGATGTTAGTAGCTAAACGACAATCTGTAAGATATTTGCCAGCTATCTTGTGTTTGCTAGTCAATGTTATTTTAGTTGGAAAAGTTGACCGTGTTTTCGTCGGGCGTCCTTTTTTTTTTGACGCACCAAGAGCACACTGCAGTTTAATGCGTGGTGGCTGCATGGTTTATTATGCCACACAGGCTATCACGCAAATTCAATGAAAGTAGCCTACAACAAAATTAACAAATTGGCTTAATCCAGATATTTGCCTGTTAATACAAAATGCTTATATCCTTGATATAGATACATGCAACCAAAACTGAATTCCAAAAGATAAAACAACATTGCTGTAGCATTTGGCCATGGGCTGCAGCATGACCGTAGCTACAATAGAGGACACCGAGGTCCGGACCTCGTTAATTTTTTCGAGCCGAAAATAAGTTAAACATTCTTCAGATGCGCCAATTAATTAATCATTTTGCGTGCGTTAGTGCCGCAAAACATATCTCCGGTTTTGCTTCATTGTCTTTCGGAAGCTTTAAATGGGCATGATACCTCTTACAGTCGAGGTATTTGGTATTAAATTAAACTAGACAACCAGGTCTATCCATTGGTATCATTGGTAACGTACTTGCTAGAGAATGAGAGGGTTTAATTTCAGTGTAAAGATCGCCTATATTTAGGTAAGGTATGTCTTTATCTAGTGTTAAAGGCTGAACTTGCTAGATCATCACACATTATAATATAGACCTATAATTTGCAGAGATAAGTTTTCAAGTTTTCATTCTCATTGAAACCTGTGAAATGAACACAATTTTTAAAACTGTAATCTGTTGTGGGAGCACATTATTGTAGACTAAATGATTGGAGCACTTCAATCACATCCACTGGACACAACTCATTCACTGAAGTAAAATATATTTTCTCTAAACACAATCAGTGGCAGGTTACACTGTTGTCACAAAATCATAAATAGCCTAAATAATTCTGTGCTAAAAAGATACAGCTGCATATTCAGCATTGCTCAGTTATGTATTAGGAAGGAAGGAGGAGCTGTGTCTCATTGACTTTCAGTGGGTGTAATTTCTGTGTTTCCATCAGAAAAAAGTCTATCATGTTGTGCTCCCACCATTGCATTTTTAAGAACTGTGTTCATTTCAGAGATTGCGGTGAGATCACTTTGAAGTTTTCTATCACCCAATTTCAGAATGAAGTCTCTCACAACTGGTGGGAGAATGCAAAGGGAGAGGGGGTTTGGAGTGTCTCAAACCTTTCCCTTTACTGTGGCAGCTATGCATATAATAGTGTATCTAATACAATGAGTTTAGCAAATTCAGTATGGGCAGGTGAAGTTCAAAGATTAGTTCAAACACTATTTCAGTAGATCTCTTATGTTGAAAAATTTTAGGTGTGCTCCGCACGCATCTAGGACCTTGGTAATTTCAAAATGCTGGCTATGGCCATGGGCTGCAGTGCAGTCATATTGCACCAATATGTGAGCTTTATAAATAAGCTAAGTAGGCCTATATATTTTATCTTAGAAGTGTAAGCTAAATTTAAAGTGGCAGCAGCAAAAATGTCAACAGATTAAGCTACTTGCTGTAGTCCAGTATGAATGCCAGTATTCAGATATACAATATGTAGTATAAAAACTACAAGAAAAGAGTAAAATAGCAATGATTATATTACTATATAAAAGTAAATGATTATGATTATAGCTACCTTAATTAAATAAGGGGAAAGGCAGGTTAAACTGTGTAGCCAGTCATGATCAAAGAACAGAATTGTCAGGCCTGGACTTTTGTATTTAGGCCTATAGCTACATTTTTTTTTTTTTTTTTTCATGAAGCCTTCAGCTTTCTGACTAGAAAAATAGGGGAAAATATTCAAAAGTGGGGTCTGTGACCCCCAGGAGGTCAGTGTTGGTGTAGTTAGCTAAACTTTACCTTTTGTTTGTTTCTGTCTTTAAAACAGTAGTTAACAAACAAACAAACAACATTATAGTAGTAAGACCTGACCTTACCCTAGATTACATCAATATTGATGTGGTTTAAACCGCTGTAGGCTTGCCATGTTAAACTCTAGGTAATGTTTGGTCAGCCCACTGTGTTTCTGTAAGTTCTGTAAGTTCCAGCCATTCGCACTATATCCAAATTCAGTTACACACCAATTGCGATTTTGGGCCGCTCAGGTCTTAATTTTCTTTGAAGTGGTCTTAAAAAGGTCTTAAAAAAGTCTTAAACTTGTGGTGGTCAAACCTGGGGAAACCCTGGTGAGAGAGAGAGAGAGAGAGAGAGAGAGAGAGAGAGAGAGGCCAAGGGGCTGGTTATGACCAGGTTGTGTGTGTGTGTGTGTGTGTGTGTGTGTGAGAGAGAGAGAGAGAGAGAGAGAGAGAGAGAGAGAGAGAGAGAGAGAGAGAGAGAGAGAGAGAGAGAGAGAGAGAGAGAGAGGCAGAGGCCAAGGGGCTGGTTATGACCAGGTTGTGTGTGTGTGTGTGTGTGTGTGAGAGAGAGAGTGAGAGAGAGAGAGGCCAAGGGGCTGGTTATGACCAGGTTATGTGTGTGTGTGTGTGTGTGTGTGTGTGTGTGTGAGAGAGAGAGAGAGAGAGAGAGAGAGAGGCCAAGGGGCTGGTTATGACCAGGTTGTGTGTGTGTGTGTGTGTGTGTGTGTGTGTGTGTGTGTGTGTGTGTGTGTGTGTGTGTGAGAGAGAGAGAGATCCCAGACCCCCGAAAGTGTGTGTGTTTGTGTCTGTGTGAGTGTGTGTTTTTCTGCTGGTGTTTGTTTATGTCTGTCTGTGTGTGTCTGTGTGTGTGTGTTTCAATCAGCATGAAGTAATGAAGAATCGTGAGCTCTGCGTTCTGATTCGCCGTGTGGAAGAGAAGGAGGCGGAGACTAGTCGGAGTCTGAGTGAGCAGGTGGAGACAAACAAACAGCTGCAGCTGAAGATCAAAGAACTACAGAAACACCTGGAGGAGAAAGATAACCTACTGACACAGGCCAACCAGGTGTGTGTGTGTGTGTGTGTGTGTGTGTGTGTGTGTGTGTGTGTGTAGATCGATGAACTACAGAAACACCTGGAGGAGAAAGATAACCTACTGACACAGGCCAACCAGGTGTGTGTGTGTGTGTGTGTGTGTGTGTGTGTGTGTGTGTGTGTGTGTGTCTTCGTCTTCCTTCCTGCATTCATGGGTCGTGTAGGCTTTTACTGCATGGAGAAATGTTGTGGGGTTTTGTAATGAAATAATTTAGTAGCCTACTGATACAGTAATTCAGATCTGTTATCTGTCTGGGTCCTGGGAAATATTTTTTTATCAACGATTTTCGCGCCTTACCTTCCTTTCATGCTGGTTTTCAAAACTCACCTGATGACCAGATACCAGCGCTCTCACCTGCTCGCTGTGGTTCGCCTGTGTCATCTGGAGTTGAAAGTTCACTGGACCAGAGTTTACCTGACGCTAAGAGTCCGATTCCACTGGTCTTACCTGACGACCAGAAACCAGAGGTCTTACCTGTTCGCTGTGGTCCACCTGTGTCATCTGGATTTGAAAGTTCACTGGTCCAGAGTTTACCTGACGTCAAGAGTCTGATTCTACTGGTCTTACCTGTTGACCAGAATCAGATGGATTCTAATGCCCAGAATCTGAGTCTGTCTGCAGCCTGGAGTATTACTGAACCAGTCTCATCAGATGTCCAGGATCCACAGCTTGTCAGCATTAAAGAGGAAGACGATCTTCATGGATATAGAGAGAGCAGACAGCCTGGTAAGGGGTTGGTGGTAGGCACACACACACACACACACACACACACACACACACACACACACATAAAGGCTCTAAAGAGGAGCTGTTGATGGTAGGAACAGGCCCAAAGAAAAAGAAGGCCGTACACTCTTGCTCCTTTCGAAAACACACACACACACACACACACACACACACACACACACACACACACACACACACACACACACACACACACTTGATAAAAGAAAAAAGAAGGCTGCACTCTCTTATTCTTTTTTAGATTTATTTTGAGACAATGTTTCGGCCTGAGGCCTTTCAGTTTTTCAGTTTGGTGTGAGTCTACTACTTCTGTCAGGAACCAATACACACACACACACACACACACACACACACACACACACACAGCCCAAAATCCTCTAAAATCTATAAATTCATCAGAAGCCTTGTATTTTATTTAAGTAATTGCTTCATCACAACTTTGTCTTCCAAAGATCATGAAAAAAGTCCAATCAAGTTAGAGAGCTAGCTAGATTACTGTGAATGTTTCTCTTGAATGAATGAATGAATGAATGAATGAATGAATGAATGAATGAATTAATTAGTTGTGAATCATCTTCTGTTGTCTTTCCCAGATGGAGTTGATCCCAGAACAGATCAGGCTTCCTCTGCAGACATTAAAACTGAACACACCCAGGTGATGAACTTTTACTTTTACATCTGAGCATCTGAGTCAATGTGAATAATCTACATTGTCAAGATAACAAAACAACCCAACAGTATCAGACAAACACAACCCCACTGCATTTGGACAAAACTAATCCAATATCCTGGCAGCACCAGACTAACTCGTATAGAAGTCTCTTCTCTCACTCAGGCTTCACTGGTGTCGTCTGATGGTGTGAATGAACTGGAAGATGAAGAAGAGGAGGAGGAGGAGGATGATGAGGGTGGTGATGAAGAGAATGGAGACTGCAGTCGTTTTGGTGAGGAATTGTGTGCTTTTGTTTCTCCATTCGAAACAAGAATTACTCCAGATTAGGGAGCATTCAGAGTCCAGCCTTACTAACGATCATTGACACAATTGCTGTTAATTTCAGCTGAACACCTTTTTGTTGCTGTAATTTGACTTTAATTTAATTTAACTTTAATTTAATTTTAATTACATTTTGATCAGCAGACTCAGACAGCAGTACAAGTAGGAATAAAGAATGACACTTTTAGGAAGTCTGGGAAGTTGTTACTCCCACCTCGGGAAAGTGCAGTTGAATGTCTAGTGAAGCCCAGATTCCCAATCGGAAGCTCAGGCTTAGATTGATGTTGACTGAGTTGCTTGGATCGATTAAACTGTTGACCATTTAAATCAACAGTTTAATTGATCCAACATGATTTGGAAGTATAATTTTAATGCTGAATATGTTCCAGGTACCAGGTCTGAGGCCCAGTTGAAGGAATTATCAGTGGTTCTGGTGGACTGTTCCAGAACACGAGCAGAAACTGAGAAGGAAAAAGAGAAGGAATGGAAAAATCCTGGTAGGAGAATTTCAATAATTGCAGAATTTCAATGATTCTTCCTTGTTTGTGAAAACAGAAAAAAATCACAGTCACTAAATTTCATTTCATTTTTATTTAATTTAACTCTGGAAACAAATTGCGGAAGAAGCCCCTCATCTGCAATGGTGAACATGGCAAGTTCTTAAAAAGAAGTACGATAATAATAAGTTCGGGATAACGCTCGATGAGGCGGTCATTATCGTGGAATATCTCCCGACAGAGTAATGCAACGCATCCTGACACGTCACCGAAGGTTATCCCGCTTATTACACGGCTACCTACTGTAGATATTATTAACATGCGACGAAGCCTTGTTTATCACTACTTTAACGGCAACTTTAGTGATTAAGATGGATCATACCGTCTGCTGAAAAGAAGTATTCTGTTAACTTACTTAATAAATGCCTCTCAAAGTGATGTTTTCAATTCAAATCTGTTTGTCAGAAATGTTAATGATGCCTATTGAATAGCTAGTTTGTCTGGTTAGATCAGATTGCAAGTTTGTTGTGTTGAACAATCGTGTAATTTTTTTTCTCTTTGGAAAAAGGGAAAGAACTGACATGTCATCGCTGCACTCAGTGTGGCAAGAGCTTCAGCCAAAAGAATCACCTCAACCGACACCAGCGCATTCACACAGGAGAGAAGCCGTACCACTGCACTCAGTGTAGCAAGAGCTTCAATCAAGTGGGAACTCTCAAACTACACCAGTATACTCACACAGGAAAGAAGCCGCACCAATGCACTCAGTGTGGCAAGAGCTTCAGCCAGAAGCAACATCTCACACGACACCAGCACACTCACACAGGACAGAAGCCGCTCCACTGCACTCAGTGTGGCAAGGGCTTTATATTGCAAGCGGAGATCTCAAACTACACCAGCGCACTCACACAGGAGAGAGGCCGTACCACTGCACTCAATGTGGCAAGAGCTTCACACGTAGGGGAAAATCTCAAACTACACCAGCGCATTCACACAGGAGAGAGGCCGTACCACTGCACTCAATGTGGCAAGAGCTTCACTGTAGGGGAAAAACTCCAAATACACCAGCGCATTCACACAGGAGAGAGGCCGTACCACTGCACTCAATGTGGCAAGAGCTTCACTACAGGGGAAATCTCAAAGCACACCAGCGCATTCACACAGGAGAGAGGCCGTACCACTGCACTCAATGTGGCAAGAGCTTCACATGAAGAGGGAAATCTCCAAACGTACACCAGCGCATTCACACAGGAGAGAGGCCGTACCACTGCACTCAATGTGGCAAGAGCTTCACAGAAGGGGAAAAACTCAAAATACACCAGCGCATTCACACAGGAGAGAGGCCGTACCACTGCACTCAATGTGGCAAGAGCTTCACTGAAGAGGGAAATCTCAAACTACACCAGCGCATTCACACAGGAGAGAGGCCGTACCACTGCACTCAATGTGGCAAGAGCTTCACTGAAGAGGGAAATCTCAAACGACACCAGCGCATTCACACAGGAGAGAGGCCGTACCACTGCACTCAGTGTGGTCAGAGTTTACCCACTCGGGAGCGCTCAAAGAACACCAGCTTGCTCACACAGGAGAGAAGCGGTACCACTGTACACAGTGTGGCAAGAGATTCAGTCGAAAGGGAAGCCTGAAAATTCACCAGCGCACTCACACAGGAGAGGCAGTAACATTGCACTCAGTGTGACAAGAGCTTCACATGAGAGGAAAATCTCAAACAACACCGAAACATTCACACAGGACATACACACAATGCAAGCAAATAAAAAGACAACATGGGCAGACTAATAATCAAACAAACAGCAACAAAAAGGTAAAACGCTAAGACAGAACAGATGGCACACATTCAAAGGGAAATCAATGTATAACCCAAACAAACCAGACAAATATGGTTACCCAGATTAGTTTGCTCTGATTTGAACCTGACCCAAAGGCTGCCGACAGTCAAAATACATGTGTAGTCAGTGTGGGGTGGGTCTTTTGTGCCTTGCAATGAGAGGTACACAATGAACCTCTATGCTACAAGAAATGTCACCTTGACAGATATGAAAATAATTGCCCACCCCTGGGCTAGTTCTTACCAGAAGACTGTGGATCCTGATTGGTCCACCCCTGGACCATGTTTTGTCATTAAAACATGACTTTTCATGAATATTCTATAATCGTGATGTCATAATATGCAAATTAGATGGGTGAATTAATTTCCTACATTTGGGTCATCCTTAATGTTTCTCTAATTTACAGGAAGTTTCTATCTCTTATCCCGGTCGAAAGTTGCCGAATATAGCTTTAATTTACAGATCAGCTGATTGGGTCAAGTACCCCGAGCTGCGGACTTGCAGCCTCAATGTGGGCTGGGCTCAATGTTGAACACAACCCTCATTGCTAAGCTACACCTTAAATCCCTTCTTCGTTGGGTATTGTAAAGTTGTGTGTGATTTCAGGGTTACGACTGAGAATGCCTGCATTTTCCTGGGGAGAGCGAATGGTTAAACCATAAGCAGAACACAACTAACGTTAACACATCAAAACAAAACTAGCTCTGTGCAAATAACAAATGATGCATGCATAAAATAAGCTACACATTGGGTCAAGTTTAAATTGGATCACTACTTAGAATTAATGTATATTCCTGAGGAGAACGAATGAATAAGGCATGAAACACACCATAAAGTAGCTCTGTAATAGTAATCAACCATTCTTTATTCAATGGAACTTGTTTAAGCTTGTTCAATGGAACTTGTTTAAGGTCTTTTACAGCAATGCCCTGATATTAGTAATCTGATAGGCTGACATCTCTGATGTCATTATTTGGAATGCCCAGAATACAGCACCGCTCCGCTTGCATTAAAAACCAGTGGTAAGAAATATGAGACCGTACAGAACATTGGAACAAATCCCATTGAAGTGAATGGGCCATTCTATAGCAATATGAAGGGCCGTGCAATAATTAAATATAACTGCCATAAGAAGGGACCAGGTAGATTCGTTGTTAGAATTAAAACATTGTTTCCTGTCAAACAGGGAAAGGACTGAAGCACCACCGTTGCACTTGGTGTGGGAAGAGTTTCACAAGTCAACATGATCTCAAACGACACCACCGCACTCACACTGGAGAGAGACCGTACCCCTGCACTCAATGTGGCAAAAGCTTCACACTAAAGGGAAATCTCAAAATACACCAGCGCATTCACACAGGAGAGAGGCCATACCACTGCACTCAATGTGGCAAGAGCTTCACTACAGGGGAAAAACTCAAACTACACCAGCGCATTCACTCAGGAGAGAGGCCGTACCACTGCACTTATTGTGACAAGAGCTTCAACATAGAGGGCAATTTCAAACGACACCAGCGCGTTCACACAGGAGAGAGGCCGTACCACTGCACTTAATGTTGTTTACCCACTCGGGAGCTCTCAAAGAACACCAGCTTGTTCACACAGGAGAGAAGCGGTACCACTGTACACAGTGTGGCAAGAGATTCGGTCGAAAGGGAAGCCTGAAAATTCACCAGCGCACTCACACAGGAGAGGCAGTAACATTGCACTCAGTGTGACAAGAGCTTCACATGAGAGGAAAATCTCAAACGACACCAACACATTCACACAGGACATACACACAATTCAAGGAAATACAAAGACAACATGGGCAGACTAATAATCAAACAAACAGCAACAAAAAGGTAAAACGCTTAGACAGAACAGATGGCACACATTCAAAGGGAAATCAATGTATAACCCAAACAAACCAGACAAATATGGTTACGCAGATTAGTTTGCTCTGATTTGAGCCTGACCCAAAGGCTGCCGACAGTCAAAATACATGTGTAGTCAGTGTGGGGTGGGTCTTTTGTGCCTTGCTATGAGAGGTACACAATGAACCTCTAGGCTACAAGAAATGTCACCGTGACGGATATAGTCATTATCTCTACAACAGTGGTTCTCAGTGTGGGCCGGGGACCACTGGTGGTCCGTCAGCAAGCTCAAGTGGTCCTCGATTTGATTACCATAAAAATACGTGAATTTAGTCTGTCATTATTTGAAGGCCAAAGATTAGTTGTTCATTAAACTAAGAGGCAGATCTGTTATTTACTCTTTATTAAAGCATTTGAAGTGCCTACTCTATAAATGACTTGTGGCGAATTCAACGAGTGTAACGCTTTGTAATGTAATGTAACAGTTCCCATTCATCCCTATGGGTGATGTGGTAAATGTTTTGTAATGTTACGTCGTCTTGAAAACACCATTGGTTAAAGGGTAGCAGCATGTGACTTCGTGAGAGGGGGTGAGGGCAGATGGTCCCTGAAAACACATTCTTTGGGCAAAGTGGTCCTTGGTCTGAAAAAGTTTGAGAAACACTGCTCTACAGCAAAAGACCTGATGCATAAATTCTTTTTTTTTTTTTTTTCGTTTTGTTGTCTGCCACTTATTAGTAATGAGGTTGTGATGTGTGTCTGTCAGGTAAAAAAAAAAACAAAACAAATAAAATCAACAAGAAGAAAATACGTACTAACATTGTCTCTCGTCTTGTCTCGTCATCTCACTCATGGGGGGGGGGGGGCTGACTTTTCATGAATATTCTATAATCGAAGATGGCAGCCTTGTTGTGGTGTCATAATATGCAAATTAGATGGGTGAATTAATTTCCTACATTTGGGTCATCCTTAAGGTTTCTCTAATTTACAGGAAGTTTCTATCTCTTATCCCTTCTAAGATATGGTCTTTTGAAGTTAAAATGTCAAAATTGAACATTTTGGGGAGGAAAAAACTTGTGGGCTGGGCTCAATGTTGAACACAACCCTCATTGCTAAACTACACCTTAAAACCCTTCTTTGTTGGGTATTGTAAAGGTGTGTGTGATTTCAGGGTTACGACTGAGAATGACTGCATTTTCCTGGGGAGAGCGAATGGTTAAACCATAAGCAGAACACAACTAACGTTAACACGACAAAACAAAACTAGCTCTGTGCAAATAACATTCTTTATTCAATGGAACTTGTTTAAGCTTGTTCAATGGAACTTGTTTAAGCTTGTTCAATGGAACTTGTTTAAGGTCTTTTACAGCAATATCTTTATACAAGTAATCCGATAGGCTGACGTCTCTGATGTCATTATTTGGAATGCCCAGAATACAGCACCGCTCCGGTTGCAGCAGTAAGAAATATGAGACTGTACAGAACATTGGAACAAATCCCCTTGAAGTGGTTGGGCCGTTCTATAGCAATATGAAGGGCCGTGCTAGCCTGATAAACCAGTCTAAATGTGAGATTGGATGTCTCTTTAGTCTGGCCCCGATGAATGGATACAACGGGAGATTGTTGATGAGCACAACCCGTTGTCTTTCAAACCATATCTGTGTGTATAGGCCAACGCTCTGTCGTTTCTCCCTCAAAACCCCGCCCGCTTTGATTCAAAACACATCTCTGCGTTATGATTGGTTTTGCCAGATTCCTGGCATTCTGGCAGAATTGGAGAATGATGCGAGGCTAGACCCACTCACAGAGAAAGCGTTTTGGCATGTGGTGCTAGTTTACTAGGCCAGTGTTTCTCAAACTGTGGGGCGGACCCCACTAGCGGGGCGCAGACACATGACAGGTGGGGCGCGAGACATCTCTTTGTGATCAATTGACGGCGGCACCATGCCCCCCAAATTCACCTAGCCTATTTTCTCTGTCAGAGCATTTGTTAGATCTGTGCATATGACAGTAAATTGAGCTTTCCAGTGGTGCTATTTGCTTGTTGCTGTGATGAGTGGCTCGGAAAATTTTTAGTTTTGACTTTACATAAATTCTATTAGTTTACGTGGCTATACTGAATGTCCATCTTTAGGCCTACCCATTCATTTTAGTGAAACAGGCTAGCTCATGATCTCTTCAGTCAAATAGGGCATACCGCATATCAAAATAAACAGGGGAACATGATTTCCCTGAATTCAGGTGGGGCGTGAAAATTCTCTGCCTTCCAAAGTGGGGAATGACAGAAAAAGTTTGAGAACCACTGTAATAGGCTAAATATAACTGGCATTATAAGGGACCAGGTAGATTCGTTGTAAGAATTAAAACATTTTTTCCTGTCAAACAGGGAAAGGACTGAAGCACCACCGCTGCACTTGGTGTGGGAAGAGTTTCACAAGACAACATGATCTCAAACGACACGAGCGCATTCACACAGGAGAGAGACCGTATCACTGCACTCAGTGTGACAAGAGCTTCATTCGAGAGGAAGCACTCGCACAACACCAATATACTCACACAGGAGAGAGGCCATACCTCTGCACTCAGTGTGGCAAGAGCTTTGCTCGAAAGAGTGGTCTCAAAGAACACCAGCGCACTCACACAGGAGAGAGACCGTACCACTGCACTCAGTGTGACAAGACTTTTACCCATCGAGGAGTTCTTAAACAACATCAGCGTATTCACACAGGAGAGAGACCATATCATTGCACTCAGTGTGGAAAGAGTTTCACTCTACAAGGAGCTCTCCGACAACACCAGCGTATTCACACAGGAGAGAGGCCGTACCACTGCACTAATTGTGACCGGAGCTTCTCACGAGAGGAAAATTTCAATCAACACCAACGCATTCACACAGGAGAGAGACCATACCACTGCTCTCAGTGTGGCAAAAGCTTCAATCGAATGGAAACACTCACACGACACCAATATACTCACACAGGAGAGAGACCATACCTCTGCACTCAGTGTGGCAAGAGCTTTGCTCGTAAGAGTGCTCTCAGACAACACCAGCGTACTCACACAGAAGAGAGGCCGTACCACTGCACTCAGTGTAACAAGAATTTCAAACTCGCGGACACTCTCAAAAAACATCAACGCATTCACACAGGAGAGAGAAGGTATCAATGCACTCAGTGTGGCAAGAGCTTCAAACGCCAGGAAACTCTCAAACTACACTGGCGCATTCATACAGGAGAGAGGCTATACCTCTGCATTCAGTGCGGCAAGAGTTTTAATCAAGTGGGAGCACTTAAACAGCATCAGCGCATTCACACAGGAGAGAGGCCATATCGCTGCACTCAGTGTGACAAGAGTTTCTCTCAACAGGTAAATCTCAAACAACACCAGCGCATTCACACAGGGGAGAGACCATACCACTGCACTGAGTGTGGAAAAAGCTTTCGTCAACAGGTAAATCTCAAACAACACCAGCGCATTCACACAGGGGAGAGGCCGTACCACTGCACTCAGTGTGGCAAGAGCTTTAAACAAGAGGGTGCACTTAGACAACATCTGCGCATTCACACAGGAGAATGGCCATATCGCTGCACTCAGTGTGACAAGGGTTTCAACAACAGGGGAGCTCTTCAACGTCACCAGTCCACTCACACAAATGAGAAGCCAAACTACCAAAGATCTACTGAGCAAGATAAGGCATCATAATACATTTCAACGAGGGCAAACTGTAATACGTCCTGTCTGCGTAAATGGATTATATCACCATAAGAAAGATTCTTTAAGTCTGCATAAATCATTACATTACAATAAAGACAGAGCGCCCCGCGTTCTAATTTGAAGACCACGCCCCCCGAGGGGGAAACCTGACCCCTCAGCCCTCATTGACTTGCATGGGGAAAAGGTGCATGGGGAAAAGGTGCCCACACTTTTGGCTTTTTGGGAAGAAAAGAGAAATGCCCTTAAAATCCATTCATGACAAAATCCACTGCCAACAAGGAGTACAACGCAGTATGCACGTTGAATAAACCTTGTCAAAAAAAATCTATGACGCAGGTAAAAAGTTTTACTGCTTCCCCATGTCAAAGACGGTGCATTACATTCTGAAAACCATGTTGATCGCTACGAAACCAACAACTCAACTCAACTCAAAATGACAGTATATTTGTGGGACATATTTGTAGACTTAAACAGTAGTATATTAACAGCCTAATTCTAACATGAATCATGATATTATTGCACTACCAATCAGCTACCCGGATCACAAAATCTTAACACCATATCTGCCCAGAAAACGTTTGCAAACATGACGATGTTTAGCATCGTTAAGTACACCTTTAGTTAGTTTAGAGCCTAAAATTATTACATTGTACATTGCTTGATGAAGTAAACAGTATTTAGGCTTTTGCCTAAGTACAGACAGGAATCCGAAACATTTATCACAGTGATGCTCAGCTGGTAAGTTAATGTGGTGGCAACATAATATTAACTGAATTACTATGTATAGCCAAACAAGCTACTTATTGATAGCTAACTGCTATAACATCCAAAAGCATCAAAATGCTTTAGTCTACTGTAGGCTAATTTAACAAAAGTAATAACTCAACTAATGTTGACCTCAAGAAATATTTAATCTACTTTACAGACGATTTGCTTGCTGAACCTACTCTCAGTTCAGGACACCCAACTTTCTGTCTTCTATTTAATATCCATAGACTGTATCCTTCAGATGGCTTGTAGCAACTTCATTCTCCTGGCAGGCTCTTTATTTCGAATTGGCAACTCATAAATTTGAAGTTCTGGGTTCTTTCACTTGTTGGCAGTAGCCTACATTTTGTCACACAAAAACATTTAGTCATCGTTTTTTTAATATACGACTCAAAAGTTTGCGCGACACCATTTTCCAATGTTAAGTCAATGGGAGCCGAGGGCTCAGTTTCCCCCCGGGGGGGTCATTGTGACGTGACTTGCACTGTCTCTATAAGAAAAGATTCTCTAAGTCTGCATAAAGGGGGATTTTCCCCCCTTTCCCCTTGCAAAAATAGAACCAGGAACTGAACAAGTAGTGAGACCTCGCCCCGCTTGAATCCTCTTTGGCCATACTACTGCACTCGGTGTGGTAAGAGCTTCATAAGACTCTCAGGCCTGAAAGAGCACTTTCACATGCACAATAAGAAATCGCGAGGAACTCTCAAAAGACACCAGCGCACTCATAAACTGCACGTCTTTGCTTAGTCCATTTTTAAAATAACGTGAAAGGTACAACGTGAAATGTTTTTACTGTTAAATATCAAAATAGGCTTTACCTGTTGTCAAGCTTGCCCTTTCTCATAGATATTAACCACTACTATTCATACCCTCTATCCGTGTTGGCTTGAAATTTTGCATTTGCATGCACAGTAACTGGGGTAGACTCTCCATGTATTGCTGCCATCTTGGAATACGGAAGCTGAAAACGGTCATATCTTTTAGGTGTTTGCTAATGACTGATAATAAATTAAATTTAAACTTGACACTGTTGCGGCGAATGCCCCCTCTCTAATCAGCTGTTTTGAGTGTGAGCGTGCAGCTCACCTGCGTGCAATCAATATTAACAAGGAAAATAACTCAAGGACTGCAGGGCAAAATACAAAAGTTTTGTATTCTACTTGGGTAATTGAAAGAGCTGTGCGGAATTTGTTTTAAGAAACTATCAAAGAACTAAACCGACAGCCAGTAAGCTGGCGTTTAATCCTTTGTTGTGAATGAGAAGCACTCGCTGCTGCGCTGACAAGGCGTTGAGACGCCAGAAATGTTTGTGTTTGTAGCGTGGTTAAGTTTGTAAATACTCACGCAGTGTATTGTGTAAATGTTGGCTGATTGAAACTTGCTTTATTTAGTCCAGTAGACACTGGTGTAACCTGCTTTGTGTGTGGTGCGCTTTGTATAGGCCCATATGTGATGTGTGGACACTAACGTTATTGTATGAGTTCTTTTGGTGCTCTTTGGAGTTGTATGGAGTTCTTTGGTGCTATCTTTCTTCCTGCTTAGAACATAATGATTAAAACGGGCTTTTAGTATTCTACTACTAAAATGTAATTTCATAGGTTTTAAATATGTACATTTAAAATAGGCTTAAATTCATGAATTGGTTATTCATTACTGTTTGGGAATTCATGTAACCTATTTGGTTTAGTAACTTTAGTAACCTGCTCAATTCATTATTGCTTCTGTGGTTAAAATATTTTAATATATTTGATACATTTGCATAATTGATAAATAATAAAAAGTAGCTTGTCTTAACTTATTTATTTACTTATTTATTGCTAAATTTCTCATAGCTGCTTTTTACAAACAATGTGCAATATGGCAAATGTTTGATTTTGTTGTTAAAGGTTTTTTACCTACCATCTACTTTATTATTGACTAACTGTAAAAACATGAGAAGAAAAATAAAAGGAAAAAGAAGGAACAACAGCCTGGCCATTGAGTGGAACCCAGTTTAACCTCTTTCTGACTTGAAAAAAAAAATGAATGATAGCATTGCAATCATGTCTAGATTCACTGTCTTTCGAATAATACATATTTGAAGCACACAAATTGGGAGGTCCCAACTAGATAGACGCATCATGCACAAAAATGTAACACCACTTTTATCTATTCGGGACTTCCAAATTTGTGGGCTTCAAATGTGAATTATTTGAAAGATAGTGAATTTAGACAAGTCTTATTACTCCCCGCATGATAGAATGTTCAGTTTACCACCCATAGAATGTCAGAATGTTCAGGTGTAAAAAAGGTGAATAGTCTGGTATCGAGAGAGAGACCGAAATCAATCGTGGGCGGAACAAGGCTGTTCAAACCGCTGTGTTCACACTACGTACAGTAAGGCCCGTTTCATACATAAACTGTGTGTTCGCAGTGCAGGAGCGGGACAGTCCGTAAGCAGTCCGTGAGCAGTGCCTGTGGGCTTGGGCATTCATACAAGAAATTGTATCTGCGGTGTTCTGCACGGACCAGCTGCCCGAGCTCTGCATTCAAAATCTATGGACACCGCGTAAGTCCCGCTTACCGCGCTGAAACCGCTTGGAAAAATAGAACTTGTTTCTATTTTAAAAAAGCAGCGCGGTTCATCGCTCAGAAACCGGACAGGAACCGCGCAGAACACGCGTGCAGTCTGAATGACCTAACCTGTTAACATGTAGTCATGTTTTCATTATGAAATGAAATCGCCCCAAAACCGCACCCGCACCGCTCACGCACAGGTTTTGGTGTGATTTGGCCGAAAGACCTGGCACGGACAGCCCAGGTGTGCTGAGTGTGTCATGTTCATATAGCCCTATACATAATAATTCATACAGTCTACACGTGTGTCTGCCAAATTCATTTAGATTCAAATTCTGTTGGCAGACGTCTTGCGCTCGCAGATTAACTGCCAATTTTCCCCAAGAGAACCTTTGATTTCTAATCGAGTCCTAGCCTGACATAGCCCGACCATAATACTGCTGTTCATCCGTATTCATGGTCATTCATTAGTCTCTCTACCAATGTAAACACGTCCATGAAAGACCGTCCCCAGATCATGGATATGGATGAACATTGGTATTATGGGCGGGCTATGTCGGGCTAATCGAGTCCTATGCCGTGGGTTTGTTGTAGCTGATGGGGTGACAAGTTTGAGACCCAATATGCAAACTAAAAATCAGATCTGCACTGCAGTCGGAACATGCCATTGGCCAAGGTCTGTGCCCTGGGGGTACAACTTTGGTTATAATTGCAGTCATTTGGTAGCTTAACTGTCAATCAAGTATCACTGGCCTGTGTTTGTCAGAAATATAAAAATATGCAAAACGGGACCAGATAGATTCTTATATTGTTAAACCATTTTTTGTAAAACAGGGAAAGGACTGAAGTACCATCGCTGCAGTTGGTGTGGGAAGAGTTTCACAAGACAACATGATCTTAAACGACACCAGCGTATTCACACAGGAGAGAGACCGTACCACTGCACTCAGTGTGGCAAGAGCTTCACTCAAGAAGGAAATCTCAAATTACACCAGCGCATTCACACAGGAGAGAGGCCGTACCACTGCACTCATTGTGGCAAGAGCTTCATTCGAAGTGGGAGATTCAGAGAACACCAGTGCCGTCACACAGGAGAGAAGCAGCTTTACTGCACTCAGTGTGACAAGAGCTTCAATAATATGGGAATTTTCAAACAACATCAGCGGACTCACACCGGAGAGAGACCATACCACTGCACTCAGTGTGGCAAGAGCTTTAGTTTATTTGAAAGACTCCAAGTACACCAGCGTTTTCACAGAGGAGAGAGGCCATACCTCTGCACTCAGTGCGGCAAGAGCTTTTCTCAAAAGAGAGTTCTTAAAGAACACCAGCGCATTCACACAGGAGAGAGGCCCTACCACTGCACTCAGTGTGACAAGAGTTTCACTCAAAAGAGTGCTCTTAAAGAACACCAGCGCATTCACACAGGAGAGAGGCCGTACCACTGCACTCAGTGCAGCAAGAGTTTTTCTCAAAAGAGAGCTTTTAAACAACACCAGCGCATTCACACAGGAGAAAGGCCATATCACTGCTCTCTGTGTGGCAAGAGCTTTAACAAAGAGGGAAATCTCAAACAACACCAACGCATACACACAGGAGAGAGACCGTATCACTGCACTCAGTGTGACAAGACCTTCAACCGAGAGGGGACTCTCAAACAACACCAACGCATTCACACAGGAGAGAGGCCGTATCACTGCACTCAATGTGACAAGAGTTTCAGTCAAAAGGGAGCTCTCAAACGTCACCAGTACACTCACACAAATGAGAAGCGGTACCACTGCACTCAGTGCGGCAAGAGTTTCACAAGACCGTCTGGCCTCAGAGAGCATTGTCACACGCACACTGGAAAGCCGTAACGCTACACGTAGTGTGACAAGAGCTTCAATCGAGAGGGGACTCGAAAACAACACAGACACACAACATTGACAGAATTCTATTTTTTTTTTTTTTTTTTTTCATTTTTAAGATATTTTGGGCTTTTTG
>JAODXP020000031.1:28520236-28522736 GCA_027497455.2 Sardinella longiceps
CCATCAGGAGTTAGGATTATTCAACGAGATTAAACTTGCAATCTGCTGCTGTGTCTCAAGTCTGCAACTGCTTTAATGTCAACCTGATTTATGAAACAGAGACAGACAGAGAAACACACTCAGACACACAAGTACACACTCTCTCTCTCTCTCTCTCTCTCTCTCTCACACACACACACACACACACACACACACACACACACACAGCTTTAATTACAGTCCTTACATGTGTGTGGGCAGGTTGAAGGCACTAATGATCATTTCTTTCTGGGTTATAATTATGGTTATTATTATTAAACAAACACGACAGAGACAAGGACGTCAAACCAATCTAATTAGTCTCAGCATCCTGCGGGCTGCAGCATCAGCATCTGTCTGTTAAACTCCCCTGAGAGTCTCCACGCCACCTCACTGCTCAGGGGCAACTCCCTCCCCCATCACCCCCACTGCCGTTACCACAACTTGGGGACAAGTGTTGGGATTTTTATCCCTGTTTCAACCCTAACCAGACGAATGTAAAATGCATTCAATGTAAACTGCTTGTTCGCACTTTTGTGTTCGGCCTACATTGTTCTAAATTCTTTCATTGCACTCGCTATTTAGTACGGTCAGGCTTGTGCAACAGGGCTGCGCTTGAATGACACAAACACCATTACTTTAAAATCATCAGTAGGTTGGCTCAAACGCAGTGACCAGGTGACATAGGGCAGCGCTTGTCTGAACTGACCTCTCCACTACATCTGCATTAAAGGCCTAGAACACAGTTCTTCGTCATTCCAAGTTTGATTTATTTTACCTCTTAATTATCTGTTTAATTCGCCACAACACAAGTACGTCAATACCTCACCGCTCAGGGGCAGCTCCCTCATCCATTACCCCCACACACCCACCACCACAGCTTGGGGCAAGTATACATCAATACCTCCCACACCTCTTGTAATGATGCTCCTCAGAGACCAATATCTTGACTCCTTCAGAACAACGCAGAGCAATATCCTGTTCTTTTCCTGTGAGGATAGTACACTTATACCCATACTTATTCTGCAGGGCTACAACAGTATCTCGACTTATTCAGGGCAATATATTATTTTGTTCACTTTCTGTGATGATAGTATACTTATATACTTATGTATACTTATATACCCATACTTATTCTGCAATGCTACAATCTATCTACTATTCAGGGTAATACTGTATATACTTTTGTTCGCAACCTGAAAGGAGACTGAGAGTACTTTTACACATACTTATTTTGGAAGGCTACTATCTCGACTTCTTCAGGGTAATATATTCTTCTGAATTTCTTATGAACATAGTACACTTATACCATGCCATTTCTGTACTTAATATTTAGTTGTTTGTTTTGCCTGTGGTCTTTTTAATTTCTTCATATTTTATTTTATTTTTTTGACAGACTGTTTGTTGTCTGTGTCATCTCTGCAGTTGTACTTGTTGGCTACTATATCGCAGTGGATATCTGAGGGTTGAATAAAAAATAAAATAAATAAAAATGCCCCTTCTCATCCTCAGAGGCCAGAGGACACGAGGCAATTGCATCAATACCTCCTCCAGCTCCTGTGAGGATAGTACACTCAACCTTTCTCTTACTATGCATGCACCAATATCTTCACTCATTCTGTGGGTAACTACAGAACCAGGGAAATATCTCTCTATAATATTCAATAACCCTTTAGGGACAACTTTCTGCACCACTACCATTCAGGTCAAGAACATCAATATCTCCAACTCATCCTCAGAGGATAGTAAAAATAGCTGGAGTAAGAAACCCATTTTGGCCCGGGGGTTTTCTGTCCATATGCTGTTCAGCTTCATATTATGTTCTCGTGTGATTGAGCAGGCTTCTGTAAAAGAATATGATATAATTGTCAATGTCAACATTATGCAACCAATAGGCCCAAAAGAGATGCGAAAGTGGACCAGGCCATCAGGAATATTCCTGAATCTACTGATTCCCTCAGTGTCTCTCAGTCTCTCAGTGTACTGTACTGTATATGAACGTGTAAGAGTGTGTGTGTGTGTGTGTGTGTGTGTGTGTGAGTGCGTGTAAAGCACTATGGCATGAATAGTTTATATAACCCCTGCTGTTAGACAAGGTGAGCTTCAGATAAAAGATGTCTGGATGTCTGAACCACTGAAGGTCTGTTTGGAAACAGATGTCTGGATTGCTACACAACTCTCACACACATACACACACACACACACACACACACACACTATCCTTCTCACTCACACACACATACTCTCATTCATATATACATTTGCACACACAGACACACACACACACACAAAGAGAGATGAGTTGTTAGTTGGTCTCTGAAATTCCAGCCTTCAGCTGAAAACCATAATTAGGATTAGATAGACAGGCTTGAGTAGAGTGCTTTTGAAGCATTCTGCGAAAGTTGATGTGATTGTGAGTGCATGTGTGTGTGTGTGTGTGTGTGTGTGTGTGTGTGTTTCTGTCTGCCTGTCTGGAAATCAC
>JAODXP020000031.1:28530236-28532736 GCA_027497455.2 Sardinella longiceps
AAATAAATCATAATAATTATTCATAATAAATACATTTATTAATTTATTATATTATTATTTATTCATTATATATAATTTTTTTATAAACTGTACTGTTCAGATAGAACGTTGTGATTGGCTAAACACCACAATGTCTGAGTACAACCTAAAGTGTTGTGATGGATAGACACTTCCGATGTCTGAGTAAAACCTATGGCTGATGGATAGACATACTCGCTGAGCAAATGCTATTTCATACAGCTAGGGTACGTCTAGAGTTCTAGGCTAAGCATTTCTGTTTTGAATTCGGAAAAAACGGCTTTGGAATTGAAACTCAACAATTATATTTCTCTTGTCATGTGGCATCAAGTGAAAGTAATGTACACCACAGGTGATGGTTTGATTGAATGCAAATTTGATGAACATCACTGATGATTTCCTAGTAGGCGAAGAGAATGGTTTACTGTTTAAATTGCAGGTCAAAATAATAATAAAAAAATCGCATTATTCCAAAGACCTCTTTTTTTTCAGAGCCAAATTCAGCTACATCCATAGTGTCACATCAGTGTGTGTGTGTGTGTGTGCGTGTGTGTGTGTGTGTGTGTGTGTGTGTGTGTGTGTGTGTGTGTGTGTGTGTGTGTGTGTGATTATTTGTTTGTTTATGTGTGCTGTTGCCAGATTTCTAAACGGAAACTCCTAACATGGTTGAAAGCCCACAAGAATAAACAGAGAGTGTGTATGTGTGTAGTAGTAGTAAAGTGTGTGTGTGTGTGTGTGTGTGTGTGTGTGTGTGTGTGTGTGTGTATGTGCGCGCGTGCGTGTGCGTGTTTGTGGACAGAGACCTAGGGTTAGCGTTGAGTCCCAGTCCACTGCTCTTCATTAATTAGATGGCCAGAGGAACTTGGGATGTGTGTGTGTGCACGCGCGCATGTGTGTGTGTGTGTGTTTGTGTGTGTGAACGTGTTTAATGCTGCTCTGCACTTACTATAATAAATACCCAGCCAACAGCTGTGCAGTGCTGGCTTTCTGTGTGTGTGTGTGTGTGTGTGTGTGTGTGTGTGTGTGTGTGTGTGTGTGTGTGTGTGTGTGTAATGAGACAAATGTGTTTACACTGATGTTCCCCTCCAATTAACACCTAGCTTTAAATAGTCTTCCCATTCTCGTCTCAGAGTCAGACAGTGTGTTGGCTGTGAGAACTGGTCTCTCACTGCGCCACGCACACACCAAAAAGGCCTTACGAACACACACACACACACACACACACACACACACACAGACAGACAGACACACACACACAAAAGTGTGCACAGATGCAGTACTGTACATTACTCACAGACGTGTTATTAAACAAGTTATGAAACAAAGTAGCATATTTAAACACATTTTTTGAGCGCAATTGCTTGAAGTATCACCTCATCACTGTGTGTATCCTTCTTCCTGACTCACTAGAGCCTCCTGTGTCTGACCAGGGAGAAACACCACCTCAGCTTCACACCACATTCTACTGCCGCTTTTAGAGCTGAGCAGACGTATGTGCTCCTTTTTAAGTCTGTGTATATTTAGATGCATGACGTGAGTGTATACAGGAGAGGGGAGGGAGGCATAAGCATAGCAACATAGTTTTTGTATTACTTTCATCAATAGAAAATTAAATGCAGAACATGCAAACATGATCCAACAGCTGATATGAGTATCGGACTACACAATTATGTATGATTCACACACAATTATGGTCTGAATCCCAGAGTCTTCCATAACACTTAGTCAGACAATTACAATGTTGATTCATTCCAGTTAAAGGCACAGTCAGAAAATGTTATGGGGTTTGTAAACTAAACACATAACACTTTTTATTACATAAAGATAATCTCTCATCATGGCCTGTTAGCTTTTCATTCTTTTGTGTCATTGTAGAAAAAAAATATTTTAAAGATTCACAGGCTCTGAAAACAAACAATTTGGGTGCAGTCTGTCCCCCAAACAATAACACATAATGACTTATTGTACCTTTAAGTCTTTGAAGGTACAGGGTATGTGAGGCTGAGGATGGGTGTGGTGATTCATGCATTCTCCCATCTCCTATGCTTTGAAAAGGTCCACCTAGTCTTAGCTATAGAAAAGGCATATTGACACATCTTTAGAGAATTCCACCATGCTCTTATCAAGACTATGCTTAGATATCTCAAGATCACTCAGGTACTGTATGTCACCTATACCTCAAGGTCACTCAATATCTCACCTTTTAGCAGCATAATTTTCAAAAGATGCGCATCCAGTGTAAGTTACAGCAAAAGAACAGATGAGAAAAACAGCATTGAAGCATCTTTTCAGAGTTCATGCTCAAGGTCATTTAGCCAGTTGGAAAACTTCCAAGAATAAATAATAAAGTAAAGACTTTTTTGAACTTCCATCAGTCCATCACTTCTTTTACCTGCTTGTAGTAAACATACTCTTCTCTTCTACTTCCTGTCTACTCTGCTGTCTCCTTCCTGTTTCCTGTAATGCAGTCCCCCAGCCAGCT
>JAODXP020000031.1:28537736-28540236 GCA_027497455.2 Sardinella longiceps
TGGCAGGCACTTTGCAGCTGAGAACAATGAAAATGATCAATTGACTAATTAGGGGTGGTCTGTCATAGGCTAAAGGGGAAATTCTCAATGTGTTGGCTGCAGGTGTCTAGTTGCCTGGTGCACACCCCCAAGAGAAACAGCCTGTTCTGAGCAATTGAGCTAAACTAAAAAGAGTTAGCTTGGAAAAAGCATAATATGGTCCCTTTAAGTCTTTGAGGATTCAGGGATTAGGTTGTAGGGTGGACATTGGGATTCAGTCAGTGAGTCGTAACCTTGGACCTGACATACAGCCAAGTGTGTAAAATAAGAGGCCTTCCTTGTACTCCCCACAGGCCGAGACACAGAGACATGCTGGGGGTCAAACCCATTGTGTTTGCACTGTGTAAATTACTCACTAAACAGCATCACAATGCTGCTGCGTCCACTCAGGGGTCAATGGGTTTGGACCTGTCTGATACCTACTTTATACCATCAATACAGTGTATGCTGATGTTTGCTTTTTACAGTAAAAGAAATACCCATTTTAGTTAATTCTACTCCTTTTCCATCTCCCATACAGTTAAGCAACTGAGATTTTACCTTTCTTCAGTTTATACAGCCATTGTTTATAGCTTCAGGTTTGCATAATATCATATCCTTTCGCATTACCTAGCATAATACCCACAGCATCTTATTTACAAAGTGTTCATAGAATTCCGGTATTCCGGAGTAAAGGTGGTTCATTCCTTTGAATAGTGTATGTGTTTGGAGGGAGGAGGAGGGGGGGGATTGGAGAGACCTAAAGGGAAGGAGAGAGAGAGAGAGAGAGAGAGAGAGAGAGAGAGAGAGAGAGAGAGAGAGAGAGAGAGAGAGAGAGAGAGAGAGAGGTGTTTCTAGATTCTGGGGCACTTGATGGATAGTCATCTTTAGATGTGAGAAGTGTTTGTGTGTGTGTGTGTGTGTGTGTGTGTGTGTGTGTGAGGGTTGCTAGGTGTTCAAACTGAGACATAGTGGTGTAACTGTGTGTGCATGCAGAAGTATATATTTCTGTATGTGAGTGTGCGGACATGTGAGTGCGTGCATGCATTTACATGTGTGTGTGTGTGTGTGCATGTGTGTGTTTGTGCACGCACAATGTGTGTGTGTGTGTGTGTGTGTGTGTGTGTGTGTGTGTGTGTGTGTGTGTGTGTGTGTGTGTGTGTGTGTGTGTGTGTGCACACCGAGTGCTTCCCCTCAAAAGTGGTGGAGAGATTGTGTTTAAAGGTCAGTATCCTCCAGCCAGAACACTGAACACAATCACCAGAGTCAAACACACTCACCACAGGGGAGGACCCCTGGAGGGAGAGAGAGAGAGAGAGAGAGAGAGAGAGAGAGAGAGAGAGAGAGAGAGAGAGAGAGAGAGAGAGAGAGAGAGAGAGAGAGAGGAGACAGAGAGAGAGAAAGAGAGACAGAGAGGGAAGGAAACAGAGAGAGAGAGAGAGAGAGAGTGTGTGTGTGTTGTTGTATGTGTCTGTGAGTGTACACACACCAACACTGGGCTGCATCGGATGCAGTGAAGAACAAAGTGTGTGTGTGTGTGTGTGTGTGTTCGTGTATGTGTGTGTGTGTGTGAGACAGAGAAAGACATCTTTGAATAAGGGTTAATCCAGTTGTGAAAAGTATAATGTAAAAAGTACAATGTGCATTATAAATGAACACCTCTCTTGGCAGACAGCCATAGAAGCTTCCAGAATTGCTTGCATTGTGCGCTTCTTCCTTCCTTTTTCTCCTATTTCCCTCTTCTTCTCTCTACTATTCTCTCTCCAACCAAAGAACCTAAACAACATCCAACATCCCCTTGCACATGCACACACACACACAAAAACTTCACTCCCAATTCCCCTATAAGGGACATAACAACCTAATCCCTGTAAATTCATCAGCTAACACACGTACACACACACACACACACACACACACACACACACACACACACACACACACACACACACACACACACACACACACACACACACACACACACACACACACACACAACACACCACTTACTTACTGGTTCATCCCAGTCTACATTCTTATCTTTTGTGATGCTTACATTTTATCCTCTTTTTACACTGGGGATAATAGTGTCTGCTGCAAAAGCAAACATGTGAAGGATAAAGGATTAATAGTATCTGCTGCTGAAGCTTAGAAAGCTCACCTATACAACATGTGATCTCCATGACCAGGAGAGGAGAATGAATGCATCAACTGATCGATATCTCCACAGGTCTTTCAGGCGAAAGGGAACACAGAGAAAGAAAGCGCGAGAAAAAGAGGGAGAGAGAGGAACCGAGTGAGAGAGAAGGAGAGAGAGAGAGAGGGAGGAAAAAAACAACCTCAACTACAGGTCTTCCAGCAAAGAGAACAGAGAGAGAAAGAGAGAGAGAGAGATAGAAACATTGAGAGGGAGAGAAAAAAAAGACAGAGAGAGAGAGAGAGAAAGAGAGAGAGAGAGAAATAAAGGGAGGAGGGAGAGTAA
>JAODXP020000031.1:28545236-28550236 GCA_027497455.2 Sardinella longiceps
ACACACACACACACACACACATAACACATATGAACATAAACATAGTTAAATGCAACTGATGGTCATATGTAAGATATGCATATAATCATATGCGCATTTGCTTACAAGCCCATTTTAATATTTAATGGTGTGTGCAAAATATGATAAACATTGCTAAAAGGTATACTTTGAGGGTGTAATGTATTTCTGATAAGGTTTTTATTAATAATTTTTTTTTATTGCAAGACAGCCTGTGTTGCAATGTTGTGTAATAACACATGACTGTAAGTGATACATAACTGGATGTCCAAGCAGCTTTTTATTGCATTGGATCCTGCTGTAAATGGCAGACTTACGCAACATGGCCAAACAGACCAAAATCTTTTCCAGATACATCTGTTCTTTACATAATATAGTCTGTTATGTTACGTGGCTGGTTTGATGACTTAAGATGTCTATCACATGAAGACAATTACTTTGGTTTAAAGGATTTCTTTACTTGATTCAATGCAAGACCATAAATCATACTTCCAGTGTTCCATGACACAATTCTGAAGAGTTTTTATATGTCTTTTTGTTTGTGTTTCCATGTACAAAACACATTACAGTGTTCAAAATCAAGTTGTTTTTTGCAATAAATTAGTTCATTTGGTGGAACATGATGCTTTGAGTCTTTTAAAACAGTCTCTGTTGGACTCAAAGCCCATGACATTTTCTAAGTTCTTCTGATGCCACTGCAACAGGCTACACCATAAATCTATTTAAGGCTCAGCTCCATTTGTGCTGCTACAAGACTGCAAGTCCATCTGAGAATAAGAGAATTTCCTTTTCTTGGACACCCCTCACTTCAGTGGCCTGGAGATTATAATATAAGGATGTAATATTTAAAGGATTTAAATTATTTAAGTCACAGGGGTTTCCAAACTCCTCATGGTGCAGATTTATTTTTCAAAGACCCCTCATAATTGCAACAAAAATGTAACCAGATTATAGCCATTTGTTCTTTCAGAAGCTTTTAAAAAATAAAAAGCAAAAACTATGACATAGTATTGCATTTGCCAAAACTTGACAGTGCAGAAGAGTGTTTTTTGTTGTCAAATCTAGGCCTACATGTTAAAAACACTATTTGTTTCACATAACTTATACTAAGAGGCTATTCATTTTTGCCTGCAGTTAACATCAATGCCTGAGGAAAGAGATTTGACAGATTGATGTAATGTGTACACTAATTGTCACTAATATTATGCTGGTTTAACTAATGAGCACAATGTAATACGGCTCCCTATAAGACAACTTTATACTTTACAGCAAACTTTTTTGCCCCTGGCAATGCGCTGCTGAACCCTGGAGGGGGGTCAGTTTTTACAAACACACACACACACACACACACACACACACACACACACACACACACACACACACACATCTCTCTCTCTCTCTCTTTCTCTCTCTCTCTCTCTCTCTCTCTCTGTCTCTCTCTCTCTCACACACACACACACACACACACACACACACACACACACACACTTTTATTGTTTTGTGAATAAGATGTGATCCTTGTCCTAAGATGATCTCTGTCCTCAGAGCTTGGCTGCTTCCTGATTTAGATCAATATAAGCAGTGTGTGTGTATGTGTGTGTGTGTGTGTGTGTGTGTGTGTGTGTGTGTCTGTGCGCATGTGGCTATAATCTTGTTTGTTTACATTTGTGTTGTTGTTATAATCATGGCACTGTTCAATATATCTGATTCGCTAACAGATTAGTATTTTTCTTGTTTGTCTTTTGTCTTATAGTCTAATGCTCAGACGATACAATAGATCTGTTTTCTTATGATTGATGATGTCACTGGGTAATGATCAGGTTGATGAAGATTTTCTATTTCATGATTTTTTAATCAGTATGACTGAATATATTACTAGCTAGTGTCCTCTAATGATTAGCGCAGAGTGAAGGAGCTTTTCTTAAAGGCTCTGATACGTTAGTCGAATGTTTGCCTAATGACCTCATTGGGTGACAGAGCGCTTATCTAATGGTCACATTGAGTGACACAACCTTTGTTTAACGTTCTGATTGGTTGATAAAGCCTGTCTAATTGTCTCATTGGGCGATAGAGCTTTTATCTAATGATGTCATTGGCTGATGGAGCCTTTATCTAATGATCTCATTGGACAAGAGGGCTCATCCTTAATGACCAGCATCATTTACAGCCAAGTTGAGCCAATTTTTTTAGGATGCACACACACACACACACACACACACACACACACACGCACACACATAAATAGCTACTACTGTTTGTTTGTGTGTGTGTGTGTGTGTGTGTGTGTGTGTGTGTGTGTCCATTTACATGGCATGAGCTTTGGCTGTCATATGTTGCAAACCCAGTCCCTCCACGAGCATTCAGAACTTGTGCGTGTCAGCTAGGCTATAACTGTGAGCTTAGCTCCTCACTGTGCTGTGCTATACTGAATACTGAGCTGATGTAATGGACCTCTTGAGGGTAGTAACATGGAGAGAGAGACTGTGGCTGTGCTGTGATTGGCCAGTCATGCCAGCCAGTGTCCAGCAGTATTACTGTAGGATGACCTGGAGCAGGATCTGCTTGATTATGTTTGTATGCCTGAAACAAGCCAGCCCTTCGCATGTGTGTGTGTGTGTGTGTGTGTGTGTGTGTGTGTGTGTGTGTGTGTGTGTGTGTGTGTGTGTGTGTGTGTGGAGATGGGTGTGAGTGTGCATATGTGTGCATTTGAGTTGTATGTAGATGCGTGTTTATGGGCGTGTGTTTGCATGCATGTTTTTCTCCTGTGTGTGTGCATGCATGTGTTCTTTCTCGTGTGTGTGTGTGTGTGCATGCATGTGTTTATCTGTCTCTATCTCTATCCCCTGTGTGTATGTATGAATGCATGTGTGTGTTTCTGTGGATGAGTATACGTGTTTGTGCATTTGAGTATATGGGTATGCTTGTGTGCAAGTGTTTGCATAGCCTACATACATACATACATGCTTTTCTTTCTCTCTCTTTCTCTCCCTCTATGTGGTCTGTGTGTGTGTGTGTGTGTGTGTGTGTGTGTGTGAGAGAGAGAGATGTTCCCTCAGTCTCTGAGCTCCTGTCCTATCCCCCTTATTTCCCATTAATCATTCCTACCTGCCCCTCTCGGGGCAACACACAGGGCAAAAATAATCGCCCCGACCCCTGTGTCCTACATACCACTACGCTCCCATTGTTTAGCGTTAGCCCCACTGCCTAATCAGTCCAGGGAATAGCTTTGTTTAACGTTAGCCTCACTGTCTATCAGTCCAGGGAATAGCTTTGTTTAGCGTTAGCCTCACTGCCTATCAGTCCAGGGAATAGCTTTGTTTAGCGTTAGCCTCAGTTCCTCATCAGTCCAGGGAATAGCTTTGTTTAGCATTAGCCTCAGTATTCTTATCAGTCCAGGGAATAGTTTGTTTAGCGCTAGCGTCAGTTCCTCTTTAGTCCAGGGAATAGCTTTGTTTAGCGCTAGCCTGTGTTCCTCATCAGTCCAGAGAATAGCTTTGTTTAGTGTCAGCCTGTGTTCCTCTTTAGTCCAAGGAATAGTTTTGTTTAGCATTAGCTTAGCATCACTCCTCTAGCTGCACAGTATTGCACTGCATGCAGCTTGTGTGCACTAGTTTTAGTGAGGCTGGCTCTAATAGGCCCCTAGGATAGTGCACCATAACACCGCCTTCTCATGATAACTCTATAGCATTCAGTAGCACACCAGTGATCCTGCTTATAGGCAATTCCATTTTTCTCCCATTACTTTTTTGTCACACCTGCGATGCCAATAAATCTCATATATTTTTTAGCTAAACCGCTCACAAAAAGTAAGGAAACTTGACTTTGGCCCATTATATCTCCCCTTTAATAATATCAACCCCTAAAGTGTTTTATATCATTTTCGCCGTTGATTTGTCACCTTTACAATGAGGTATAGCTTGTAAGCATCGGGCAATCATTGTATGCGCAACACAGCCAAACGTGTGTAGTGCCAACCAAAAATGTGCCAAAATGGCCAGTAATAGGGTTCTACTGCATCTGATTTTGGGCTTCAAGTGGCAAGTCACTGGTGTGCCTAAATTCGCACCTGAGCATGGGTTCTGCAACTTGTTGGGTTTGTGCTTTCTCCTAGCAGCAACACCACTGGAAAGATGCCACATTTGTTCCTTCAGGATAGGGCCTGTGCAATAGGGCAACCTGAGGCTGGTGTCCCAGCATGTAGTGGCGGCATCATTGGTGTCAGTCCTGGTACCATTTCCAAACTTAGGACCAAGTTCCATGAGACTGTAGAAGCCAAAGACAGACCAAGACGTGGGCGTCTCAAGAAGACAATACCCCAAGAAGAACGGTTCCTCACTTTTGCTGCACTAAGGAACCGTAGCTTCACTGCCAGAGACTAACAAGATTTATTCAACGGCTCAATTCTTCCACACATTACTGAGGGCCCTGACACTGAGTGTAAAGAGTATGGCCAGCATGTTTTTTTGTTCTTGTCCTCATTTCTGTAGGATAGTGCAATGTTCCAAGCAACAATGTTCCAAGCAACTGTTCTCAATGTTCCAAGCAACAAAGGCAATACCAACAGAACAGTATAACAGGCCATTTTGGCACATTTTTAGTTGGCACTACTCACACGTCTCGCTGTGTTGCGCATTCCATGATTGCCCGATGCTTACAAGCTATACCTCATTGTAAAGGTGACAAATCAACGAAGAAAATGGTATCAAACACTTTTGGTATTGGTATTATTAAAGGGGAGTTATAATGGGCTAAAGTCAAGTTTCCTTACTTTTTGTGAGCGGTTTATAAAAGATCATATCACATTTGAGAATTTGCTGTAATTATCTGGAGAAGCTCCCTGAAAAGTATTCAATATTAATAATATGATGCTTGCTTGTGTCCTGTCATATCCATAATGCCAAAATTGCCTTCAGCATTAGTTTGACAGTCCTGCAAAATAAAGGTTCACTGTAGGGACTCTTCTCCCATCTTGTAGCTTAGAT
>JAODXP020000031.1:28555236-28557736 GCA_027497455.2 Sardinella longiceps
TCTCTCCCTCTTTTCTCTCTCTCTCTCTCTCTCTCTCTCTCTCTCTCTCTCTGTTCTCTCACTCCCATCCTACTCCCTCTCTTTCACTCACTCTATCTCCTCTCTTTCACTCACACCTCCCCCCCCTCTCTCTCTCCCCGCTCCCATCTTATCACTCCCTCTCTCTCTCTCTCTGTTGTCATTCTCTCATTCCCTCTCTTTCTCAACTCCCATCTTATCACTCTCTCTCTTCCCCCCCCTCTCTCTGTCTCCCCATTCTCTCACTCCCTCTCTCTCTCTCCTCACTTTCTCTTTCTCTCTCTCTCCCTCTCCTCACTTTCTCCCTCTTCCCCCTCCCTCTCTCCCTCTCTCTCCTCCTTCTCAGTGACCTTCCTATTGAAGTGCAGTCACGTACTCTGTCCCATCCCGTCCCACCCATCAGTAAAAACCTATTCTGCTGCAGGAGCTGAGGAGCTATACTACTCTACTCCACAGTGCTAAGAGTGTGTGTGTGTGTGTGTGTGTGTGTGTGTGTGTGTGTGTGTGTGTGTGTGTGTGTGTGTGTGTGTGTGTGTCTGTGTGTGTGTGTGTGTGTGTCGTGTGTGTGTGTGTGCTGTGTGTGTGTGTGTGTGTGTGTGTGTGTGTGTGTCTGTGTGTGTGTGTCCAACGCGCATGCTTGTTTATATGTCTA
This sequence comes from Sardinella longiceps, assembly GCA_027497455.2. Lineage (NCBI taxonomy): Eukaryota > Metazoa > Chordata > Actinopteri > Clupeiformes > Clupeidae > Sardinella > Sardinella longiceps. The sequence goes on from JAODXP020000031.1 coordinate 28,555,907, forward strand.
CTTCAATGTGTGTGAGCGCGCATGTTTGTGTGTATGTCTATGTGTGTGTGTGCACACTTGCATCTTTTTTTGTATGTTTGTGTATGTATATGTGTGTTTGCGCGTGTCTCTCCCTCTGTGTGTGTGTGTGTGTGTGTGTGTGTGTGTGTGTGTGTGTGTGTGTGTGTGATAGTAGTAGTAGTAGTGCACTGCTGGTGCTGCTGTTCTTGCTGCAGTGTTCTCTGCAGTCCCAGACTCAATCAGAGAGGCCAGTCCTGCAGGTCATTTTAATATCGCCCTACACCTCACATCTCTGGCTAAACACGCTATACAATCTCCCTCCACGTCCTCCATCCTCCTGCTTGTAAAAAACAAAAACAAAACTGCATTACAGTTAAAATTCTTTTATTTGAGAGAGAAAAGCCATAAAAAAGCAACTTGGTGCCCTCAAACTCGTTACCTTGTAACATTTTCATTCTGTTGTGTGTTGTTTACTGTTTGTCTGCTTAGCCAAAGAATGTTTGTGAAGATGGCGTGCTGTGGTTGTCTGTGTCTCACCAGGTGGGCTTGTTTGCATGTGTGTGTGTGTGTGTGTTTAAGAGCAAGCTCAGAGCAGCATCTCTCTCCCTCTGAACTCACATCTATTGAACAATGTGTGTGTGTGTGTGTATGTTCGTGTATATGTGTGTGTATTTTAAAAAGTGTGTGTGCTTAGAGAAGAAGTTCCTCTGTCTTTCTGAACTCACATCTGTTAACCAAGCATGTGTGTGTGTGTGTGTGTGTGTGTGTGTGTGTGTGTGTGTGTGTGTGTGTGTGTGTGTGATGTGTTCATCAGTGCTAAAGAGAGGGATGATATGTGCCATGTCTGTGACTCATATGAGTGAGGGGACAGAGGAGGACAGTCTGAGTGTTACTGATGTTTTAGACTCAAACAGAGGAGGACCCAATGACTCACCACTGAAAATTAAACTGCTAGCGTGCACCCACGCATGCACACACACACACACACACAGAGAGAGAGAGAGAGAGAGACACACTAGCGCGCACACACACACACACACACACACACACACACACACACACACACACACACACACATGAACACAGACAGAAATAAACAACTTTGTATACGCACAGAAAGATATAAACGTCACGGTAAGCATACACACATAAATAGACAAACAGCTTTGTAAACACACACACACACACACACACACACACACACACACACACACACACACACACACACACACACATACACTCACAAACAAAAGAGAAGTAAACAGCTCATTAAGCACATCCATTTATCCACACATACGCACATAGGCACAAACAGTTCAGTAAACATATACATCATGCTAGTAAGTTGAAGACACGGTCATTCACTGCTGACACGCGAATATGAACACACACAGAGGTAAAATATCTCTCTCTCTCTCTCTCTCTCTCTCTCTCTCTCTCTCTCTCTCTCTCTCTGTGTTTGTTTGTCTGTAAGTAATCCATATTTACGTGTCAGAAACACATTTTCAGATAGAACAAACACACAGAGAACAAACACAATGAGAAAAGTGAGTAGATTTTAAGTATTTGTTATACCACAGACATGGATCAATAGCAAAACAAACAAAGAATTAGAAACTTAAAGGAAAAATCCTGAAGTCAATCAGTCTCTATATCCCTGTCCTTTGAGGCATCTGAGTGCTAATCGTTATGTATCCAAACGGTAGCATTTGGTTAGCCTGGCGAATGTCAAACTAAAAATCACGAGTGATATTTAGTCTGGAGATCTCTTGTAGCGGAATCATCGTTTACGATTGTCCAGAGCCGTTTATTGGGCGCTACGAATGCCTA
>JAODXP020000031.1:28562736-28570236 GCA_027497455.2 Sardinella longiceps
CTTTCCTCACCTCCTCCTCCTCTTCTTTCTCCTCTGTTCCTCTCCTCTTTTGCTCTGCTCATCTCCCTCTTTCCCTTTCTTCTATCTCTTTCAGTTCTCTCCATCTCCTCTATTTTCCATCTCTCCCTCACCTCCCTTGTTCTCCCTCTTTCCTTTCCTCCTCTTTTCCTCTCTCTATCCCTCCACCCCCTCCTCCTTAATTCCCAACTCATCCCTCTTTCCTTCCCCCTCCCTCTTCCCCCTCCTCCTCTTCTTTCTCATCTTTTTGACCTCCTCCTTTCTCTTCCTCTCCTCCTCCTCTTTTCTCTTATTCCTTCACTTCTTCTCCTCCTCCTATTCTCTCTCTATCCCTCCACTGCCTCCTCTCTACCTCTACTCTGTTCTCCTCTTCTCCCTCTTTCCTTTTCTCCTTCCTCCCTCTCTCCCTCCTCCTCTTATTCTTTCTCCTCTTTTCCTCTCTCTCTCTATCCCTCCATTCCCCTCCTCCCTCTCTCCTTTCCTCCCCCTCCTCCATCCATCCCCCTCTCCTCTTCTCTCCTCTAACTGCTCAGCATATATATTGGCTGAGAAAGATTTCATATTCCTCCATTAGGGGGCTGGACGCCCGCGAGGAACCCAATCAACTGCACTGGGTGCTGGAGTATTTACCTGCATGATAATTCAGCTCCACAGCGAGAGCACACACACACACACACACACACACACACACACACACACACACACACACACACGCACACACACACACACACACACACACACACACACACACACAAGCAAAATCACATATGCGTATGCCTAAAGGCACATCACACACACACACACACACACACACACACACACACACACACACACACACACACAAAACCTTGGCTTCTCTTGTTAAAAAGGGACTTCTCCTGGTCACCTTAGGTGTCATCTATGTCTCATACATACTATTGTTTTTAGTCTCATTGTCTCGTTCTCTCTTTCTCACTCAGACACACACACACACACACACACACACACACACATTCACACACCTATTGGTGTGCACATACACACGGCTCCCAATGGTCGCTCATTGTGTTGAGTGCCTTGTCAGCATGAAGATCGATATTTCAGGTAATGAGAGCTTGAGTGACAGCCAGGAGTACTAAGGAGCTACAGGGCCATGGTCCACAGACACATGGGCCTACACACACACACACACACACACACACACACACACACACACACACACACACACACACACACACCCCTCTCTCTCTCTCTCTCTCTCTCTCTCTCTCTCTCTCTTTCACACATGCAGAGAGACACACACACTAACTTGCACACACACATGCACGAATATATGCGAACACACACACTCTCTCACACACATACACACTCTCACATACTCTCTCTCACACACAGACACCTCAGCAGCACCTCTTCCACCAAACACACACACACACACACACGCGCGCGGACGGACACACATCCACACACACTGTCACTCTTGATGGATTAATTAATTCAAAGCATGGTCCCAAGGACCATGATATCACACACACACACATACACACACACACACACACACTGTGGAGTCCTACTACACTCCATAGAACATAAAAGCACATCCCATCCTGTCACCAGGATTCGTTAGGCCTGACCCTTGACCCCCTAACCTTTGACCCCCTACACGTCTGACCGAGGGGAGAGGGAATGGATTAACATCTAGGGACTGTCTGTCAATAGAGCTCAGGAAGTGGGCGTGTCTTATAAGTTATTATGGTCGCCATAACTACAGGCCAGTTTACACCTTTGTCATTGAGAATACATTGAATACGGTTTTTTGTTATCAACCTCACTCTCATAACACAGAGAAAGTTAATGTTAGAAAATAGGGATGATGTTACAAGCTCTTTCCCCTCTATATTACTGATGGAAAGAAAGGATGTCTGTGGTGACATGAAGCCGGTAAGTAAGACAGCAACCTTAAAGCGAAGGTTTGGAGTAATTCAATCATAGCTCCGTTGCACAAGCCTGCTGACTGCATTACATAGCGACTGGATTGACAGAATTTGAAAGAACGTAGACCGAACACAAACGCAAAAGCGAACAAGCAGTTTTCGTTGAGTTAACAGACAATCTTACTTTTAATTTCACATTTGCGCTCGCATTCGGTCTAAGTTGTTCCTAATTCTTTCATTTCACTCGCTGTGTAGTGTAAACAGCAGGCTCGTCCAACAGGACTATACTTGAATTACACCGAACTTTCACTTTAAACATTTTTGCCTTAACTGATGTCAGTTTTGTCACAGCTGTATTTGTGCCACTCTAGGCTACTACCTACTAGTGTTTCTCTGTTCAACCAAACAAATCCACAAAACTGTGTGTGTGTGTGTGTGTGTGCCTCAAAAATGAAGAATCCTACTAGCCAGTCCATATTTGGTGTAGTGTTGAGTTGACACAATGTAACATAATAATGCGAAAATGTGGGGAAAATAAACAGAAAGACTTTGGTGTTGAAGGGTTTGTATGAAGGCTTTTTGTTCTCTAATCATAGACTCAGACCTTGGATACACACAGCAGATACAGTACAGTAGGCCCACTTACATCAGAATGGGCTACATCAAGCCTTGCTAAATTGTACTTCAGCAAATAACTGCCTCTAAGCAAGAGTTGAAAACTTCACTTTTCCACCTGAAGTGCCAGCGTAAACACACACACACACACTCACACACACATTTTCTCTCAGCACGCACACACACACACACACACACACACACACACACACACACACACACTCTCTCGCTCCCGCTCAGCACAAACACACACACACACACAAACACAAACACATTTTCTCTCTGCACGCACGCACACACATACACTCTCTCTCTCTCTCTCTCTCTCTCTCTCTCAGCACACACACACACACACACACACACACACACACACACACACACACACTCTGCAGAGAGGACATCTTGATCTGTGCCATTCGTCCCATAATACTCCCAAGTATCCACACTTGGCAGCGGTAATAGAGATCAAATCTCCCCAAAACTCCAATATGGCTGACATTCAACAAGAATTTAAGGATAGAAGTACGAGGACAAGATAAGGAAGTGTGTGTGTGTGTGTGTGTGTGTGTGTGTGTGTGTGTGTGTGTGTGTGTGTGTGTGTGTGTGTGTACGTTTTAAAGTGTGTGAGTATGTGTCTGTGTGTGTTTCTGTGTAAGAGAGACATAGAGAGAGAGAGAGAGAGAGAGAGAGAGAGTGTGTGTGTGAGAGTATATGTATGTGTGTGTGTGAGAGACAGAGAGAGAGTGTCTGTGTGTGTGTGTGTGTGTGTGTGTGTGTGTGTGTGTGTGTGTGTGTGTGTGTGTGTGTGTGTGTCTCCACAGGAGTGTGAAGTCCCCAGAGGTGAACACAGATCTGTAATTACTCCCATTAATCACACACAGAATGCCACCATATTTCACCACAGCCGTTTACAGGTACATGCAATATGCTCACTTCACAATGAAGCCTACATGAAAAATCTCTCTCTCTCTCTCTCTCTCTCTCTCTCACACACACACACACACACACACACACACACACACACACACATGATCGGGTCCCCTTGGCATATCGTTGAGGTGTGTAAGTGAAACACACCTGAAATCACACACATACACACACACACACACACCGGCGTCTCCCTGGCCTGCTGATGGTGCGATCCGTCAGCAAGCGTGGGCCTTAGACATGAGCATGTGATTATGAAGAGGGTGAAATATGTCTTCTACTCTTCTACAGGTTTATGACGGGAGTCCTGGGAAAGATCATACACACACACACACACACACATGCACACACACACACAGGTTTATGATGGGAGTCGTGAGGAAAGGCGTCTCTATGAAGCGAGGAATTAAAATGACATTAAAGTCATTAAATTCATCCACCATCGTGTGTCCCATCTGTGGCTCCATTATTCAATGCTGAGCTTATAGACGTCCCCAATTATAATAATCTCATTCTTGAACGTCCAAAGATCAGGTCCATAAAAAATATGAAAACGTCATAAAATCCTTCTACTTTACCCAGCAACTTCTGCTTAACATACAACCTTATTCGTTCTAAATCGAAGATCATGTCTATAACATAAGTACTTGATACATTGACTGCTAGACATATACATTCCTACAGGCTGTTGAGGTGTGTGTACACATAATATATCCATTTCAGCGCATAAATAATTCTGTCACATAATACGGCTATGATGGCTATATAATGGCGTGTGGGCGCTTTCATTGACCTTGCATGGGCCTAGCCAATTTTCAGAGGTCAGTTATTTTTATATTATGGCCGCTTTTCATTTTTGCTTCAAATTCACATCTGTGTATCATTCCGCGGGTAAAGATCAATCGCTCACAATCACAATAAATCTTAATTGAAAATGCATCAGAAATCAGGTGAGTTCAAGAAGAATGTTTCAAGTTCAAGTTGCGTTGAAAACAATTAGTTTATCTGCAGAAGCCACATAAACAGTAACCAATCACAGTAAATCTAAAAGACGATTTTTCTCTTGTTGTTTTGGCCAGTAACCGTATAATAAGCAGGGTAATCTATTCTGTATTCGACCCCGTATTGGTTCGTCCTGATGGGAAATGTTTTCTGTTAAGGAACGGTGGACAATACACTGTCCCTTACTTTTATCACAATTTATTTGATTAGATTATATGTCAACAGATGAAGATGAGCAGTGGAATCATGGGTAATTGGAACCCTATTTCTGTAATTTCGCACTCATTCAGCCTGACAGTATAGCACACAATAGGAAAGTTTCAAGAGAGTACATGAACACGTGAATGAAAGTGGCAGAATACAAACAAATGTTCTAACTGAGTGTGTCTGTCTGTGTGTGTGTGTGTGTGTGTGTGTGTGTGTGTGTGTGTTTGTGTGTATGTGTGTGTGTGTGAGAGAGAGAGAGTGTGTGTGTGTGTGTGTGTGTGTGTGTGTGTGTGTGTGTGTGTGTGTGTGTGTGTGTGTGAAAGAGAGAGAGAGAGAGAGCGAGAGAGATTGTGTGTGTGTGTGTGTGTATGTGTGTGTTTTGTTCTGTGCCTTTCTTCAGGAAACGCTGTGCAACCCTGGGTCTCCTGCTTCCGTAGCCAGATTGAACTCAACAGGAAATGTAGACAGGGAGAGAAAGAGAAGGGAAACAGAGAACGAGAGACAAAGAGGGTAATGTGCATAAACGTGTGCATAAATGTGTGGTTGTGGGTGTGTGTGTGTTTGTGTGTGTGTGTGTGTGTGTCTATGCTGAACGTGTATTTGTGTAGAGTGATGGGACGAGAACAGCTCTCCCCCGTATGTGTGTGTGTGTGTGTGTGTGTGTGTGTGTGTGTGTGTGTGTGTGTGTGTGTGTGTGTGTGTGAGTGTTATGTAAATGAAGATGTGAAGATGTCCTGGAGGAGAGAAGAGATGAGATCAGCCCTTCCAGTGTGTGTGTGTGTGTGTGTGTGTATGTGTGTCTTTATGATGAAAGTGTGTTTGTGCAGAGTGATGAGACAAGACCAGCTCTTTTAGTTTGTGTGTCTCTGTGTGTGTGTACGTGTATGTGTGTGTGCACATGTGTGTGTTCTGATAGTACTCTGAGATGGGAATTGTTCTCCCAGCGTCTGTGTAGGGTGTGTGTGTGTGTCTGCAAAATGTGTCTTGGAGGTATTCTGATATGAAACCTGCTCTCCAAGTGTGTGTGTGTGTGTGTGTGTGTGTGTGTGTGTGTGTGTGTGTGTGTGTGTGTGTGTGTGTGTGTGTGTGTGTGTGTTGTGAGATGAGGCGAGGATCTCTCACGGTGCAACGAGGACAAGGTGCACCGCTGGGAAACATATTGACAGCGCGGCGCACAATCCAATATCCTGGGTAAATATTGGCTCTTTAGGCAAATCTGTACACAAAGACAAATCGTTAGCCTCAGGCTAGTCGTCGGGTTAGATAGAACTCCGAGCATGCTGTTTGAGGAAGGAAGACAGCATAGATTTACAAAACACCGGGACAAACAAGGCAAACAAACTCCCTTTTTCTATCAAGAGGAGGAAGACCAAAGACTGGCAAGAAGAATATATCAACAGTTCAACTGAGCACTGCACTGAAGCTGGGGTTGTTTTACTGTATGAACAAAACCAAAATGCAATTATTTCTTTCTTTCTCTTTGGGAATATTAAAGTTTTAATTATTGTCTGTGGATCCTCTTCAGATCTCTCAAATATATATTAATATGTAGGTTTTGTAGGGAAGGTTTTTTGGGGTTATCGCGATTGAAGTTGACCTACCCAGCTATCTCTCAGCTCTGTTTAATATTGACCCATGTGGTATTATTTATGTCTTATGGAGATATATCCCGTTATCTTCCCATACAACGAAACCAATAGCATGCCCTATTTTTAACACTGCTATCTTTAACACCGTCAGGATTTTTCCCATCCTTAATGTACACATATCCTACATCTGTGTAATCTACTGAATAGGCGAATAAGGCAATTTCATATACATGTAGCAGTTTGAAATAGACAGAAATAACTGGCTGTTGGTTGCTAAAGAATGCTACTCTCATAGACTTTCTATTTCCTGAAAATCTGGGGACACTCTATCATAACAATAGACCAGCTCCTCGTTTTACACTTTCATTTTCTCCAGAGGGTCTGGACATTTGGGTATTGAGGAACAATTGTTTGCTGGAGGTGTTTAAATTCAAAGAGATTGGATCAGCCTTTGACTGATGACTGACTAGTCTGTAGTATTCTCACGCTGCATTCACAACGCCTCCCGCTGTTCACCGATTGGCCAGGAGGAAATGCCTCCTGAGAAATTAAACTCAATAGAGCAAATCCCAGATGGCTAACCGAAAGAAAATGAAAATTGAGTGGAACTAGAGAGGAAGGCATGGCCAGGCTAGGAATATTCCCATTTTTAGACTCAATATTGGGCCTCATTCACCAACCATTCTTACGAAGAAATTTGTTCTTAAATCCCACTTGTGCAGTTTCTAAGAAAATTTATATTCATCAATATAGGTTTTTTAAATGGGAACTTAAGAACAAATTTAAGAAAAATCTTAATGAAGATATTAATGAATGAATGAGGACCAATATAGTTAAAATAAGTAATAACATAAACAAAAACAAAAAAAACAAACAAAAATCAGGGACAGCTTGATACCCTATCTTACACGTGACAGTACAGTTATTGGTTAGCTCACTTGCGTTGTGTAGCCTGCGACCACAGTCAGCTGATGTTAATGAAGTAATGTTTACAGGATTCAAGGATTACAGGATTCAAGTATTTTCTGTGAAGTAAAAATATACATGTTATTTAACATTTGTTATCAATTCAAGACACAGAATTCTCATTGATTATCAAATGTGCATCTGATAAATTGTCTTAGAATTTTAAAAAAGAGAAAGATTGCCTATTAAATCCTTAAAAGACACTTTGTGTCTCTGACCAATTTTACTTTATAGCAGTTACAGTAGTTACAGTAGGTATGATG
>JAODXP020000031.1:28572736-28580236 GCA_027497455.2 Sardinella longiceps
CGGTGGAACGTAGACTTTTGCACTTCTGTAGACTCCACTTCTGCCAAGGCAATGTGGTCACAGACACAACATAAATTCCAGATCAGTGAAAATGTATTACATTTTGCCAGGTTACTAAATAATGCAGTTTTATTACATAAAGGGTTATAACATATGCTGAGGCAGTAGGCAATAACCAGCCCTTCTTCTCAGCTAAGCTAGTGATCCTGCATGTGTGGAATAGAGTACATCTGGATGAGATCAATCCCACTCTCACTGTAGAATTACCAAGCCTCTGAACAGGAGCACACACACACACACACACACACACACACACACACACACACACACACACACACACACACACACACACACACAAGCACAAACACACACACTCTCTCTCTCTCGCTCTCTCTCTCTCTCTCAGCATTACCAAGTCCCTGAGCAGGAGAGAGCCTCCGCAATGCTCTTCTACTCATCCTGTGCCAGGTTCTTCTCAGGTTAAGTCATTCCCCTCTTCCCCTCTCCTCTCCTCCGGCGTAATATTCATAAGGTAAAATCCTTCTCTCTCTTCTCCACCACCTTCATAAGGTAAAATCCTTCTTTCTTCTCTCTGTGACCTTCTGATGGTAAAATCCTTCTCTCTCTTCTTTTTCTCCTCATCCTCATGTCACATTCACAGGTAAAATCCCCCCCTACATGCCCCTCTTCTGTCCTCTCCCCATCATACGCCATATTCACAAGGTAAAAACCTGTCCTCTCCCCATGCCCTATTCACAGGTAAAAGAGTCCTCTCTCTCTGATAACACACACACACACACACACACACACACACACACACACACACACACACACACACACACACACACACACACACTCCTCTTATCTCCTCTGTCTCATTCACAGGTAAAAGAGTCCTCTCTTGTCCTTCCCTCTCTCCTTTGTCTCATTCACAGATAAAAGAGTTATCTCTTCTCCTCCCCTCTCTTCTTCTCTGTCACATTTACAAGTAAAAGAGTCCTTTCTTCTTCCTTCCTCTCCTCCTCATTCTCTCGCTTTCACAGGTAAAAGAGTCCTCTCTTCTCTCCTCTCATCCTCGGTCACAGTCACAGGTAAAAGAGTCCTCTCTTCTCTCTTCTCCTCATCCTTTGTTACATTCACAGGTAAAAAGAGTCCTCTCCTCTGCCCTCTCCTCTGTCACATTCACAGGTAAAATCCCTCTTTCTCCTCCTGCCCTCTTGGTTGTCTGTCTCCCTACAGTAAAAGAGCTCTAGTCTGATCACTCAGTAGAACTAAGCCATAGCAGGCTCAGCATGCTTAAGACATGGAGCCAAGGACAAGAATGCACTTCTACACCATCTTGACTTCTACCCTCCACTCGCTTTCTCCACCTCCTCCCTCGTTCTTTCCTTTCCTCTAAACATTCTTTCTTTTTATCTAGTTGTGGTTCCAGTGCTGTTGCATGACGTGTTAAGTTCTTGATGTAAGAATTGAAAATGTGTTAATTTATTTATCTTGATTTGACTACACTTCCCACAGTGCTTTGTGGTTAGGGGAAGTGTAGATGAAAGTTCATAGAATGGGTAATAAGTGAGGCAGGCATTGATGAGCTATAAACAGCTTCAGTTTAAACTTGTTGCACCCCAACTCAGGGAAATCATAGTTTACATTAAAGGAATATACCGGAGTAAGTTTAAGCATAGTCCTGCTGCACGAGCCTTCTAACAGCAATATATTATATACCTAACGCGAACACGCAAACACTTTACATTCAGTCAATGTAACCTCAGATCTTACTTTCGGTTTCCAACAGTCAGGTCCCATTGATTCAGTGTAAAGTGCCTGTTCGCTTCTGCGTTCGTGTTCAGTCTGTGCTGTACCAAATGATTTTCTTCCACTCGCTAACTAGCACGTTTAGCAAGCTCTTTCAACAGGGCTATGCTTGAATTCACTCCGGTACTTCCCTTAAATGTTCTACTGAAATGGTATACTTGCCTAAATCTGGTAGCCCGCTACAGCCCTACGCTTCTGTGCTCTCCTGCCGCTTTGGTTTCTCCAAATAGATTTTGAAGCAACCAAAGAGCGAACAGAAATAGAAGGCAGAACCAAAAGATTTGAATGTTCAAACTTAGTGCTTCCTATTGGGTCCTCTACAGAACCTTCCTCTCTGCTCCTTCTTCTCCAAGGTCTTCGACTCCCTTGCATGGTAATGCAGATTATCCTGTGATAACACACATATACACGCACAGCACACACACACACACACATACATACACACACGTACACATAAGCACACACGTACAACCAAGCACACGTGCACACACACACACACACACACACACACACACACACACACACACACACACACACACACAGACGCACGACACACACAGACACACGTACACACAACACACACACATACACTAAGTCACAGTACTGTCCCGAGGCACCCATTCGCCCACACACACGCAGTCTCTAAGATGACTAAGCATCTGAAATGGAGCCAGAAATGTGAATTCTCCTCCTCTGGCTGCAGGCTGATGGTACCATTGTTGCAGATTAACACCGATACATCCATATTTACACCAGACAAAGACGGGGATAGTCATCCCATCCCATCCCACTCACTTTCATTCAAACTCTCAGCTTAGAACACTCCGGCATCCAATAATATTATTTTCCCACATGACCAGATCAGGCGATGCAGTAATCAGATGCTGGTTACTGAGTCATTCCATATGTTTGGGGAGACTCCTGTGTGTGCTGGGGAAGATAGACTAACCAGATGTAGATCAAGACAGTCTCTAATGCCTTTGATACCACACACACACACACACACACACACACACACACAGCACACACACACACACACACGAACACACACACACACACACACACACAAGCACAAATACAAATGCACACACACACATCACACACACATGCACACACACACACACACACACACACACACACACACACACACACACACACACACACACACACAGTTTTGCAGCAAAACATCAGTTGACACCACTCAAAACACACCTTTAGAAAATAGTGTGATATTTTTATTAAAAATGCTGCAGAAAATTTTATACAGGTGTCCAGACAGAAATATCATCTATCACTTAAGGCAGAAACTGCAAACAAAATAAGACAAACTATATTTTTTTGAAATTGAAATCCTATTTCAACCCTTAGAAGACTAACAGTTGAAGGACCAAGGGCTATGATGAATATCTTCGATTAAATTTACAAATGTAATTTAATATAAACTTTCATTGCAGTTTTTTATTATTTTTTATTTTTTTATAGATATATTTTATTTTTTGCTTGCTTGTTTTCTCATTTTTAAAACGTTCTGATATAGGATGCAGGGCTAAAATAATCTGCTTAAATGGTTATCTTTTCTTTTTTTTTTTTAATATAATCATAATTATGTTTATGTTTTATATACACTCATTCTCTTGTGTGGAAACCCAAAAGATCACAAGCCCAGCACAATACTTTACATATTGCTAGCATATGACAATTAATAATATCCAACATATACTTCACAAACATAGCCAACTAATATTGATATCACTGTCATGGGGTTTGGTTCTGAAGGATCCATTGCTGGTTGGAGCAGCAGAGGCCCCGCCCACCCCCCTACCCCCCCGAGACACTGACAGAACCAAAAGGAACCTGATGAGGTGCCACAGCATTCTAGACACATTCTAGAACCCAAGACAGGTGCTCAGCTAAATTCCGTACAAGAACATGAATAACCTGGCTGGAACCTTCTTGAGATTAGAGTATCTCTCTGGCGGGGTTCTAGGACTGGCGTGCAGACGCTAGGATTGCTTTTCTCTGACAGGCGACAGGCCTGGTTCTCCTTGGTTCTCCATGGTTCTCCATGTCCCTTGGGAACCGTCCAATAATTTAAGAGAAGCCAACAGTGACCTGTGTTCCAGTCTAACCTGATGGGGCCCAATTGTGCATCAGACACACACACACACACACACACACACACACACACACACACACTCAAATGGACACACATATTTACACACGCACGCACACACACACACACACACACACAAGGACACAAGTATGGACATACAAATGCACTCACACACACACACACACACACACACACACACACACACACACACACACACACACACACACACACAGGGACAGGTGTGGAGGACTGTGTCTCTGAGTAAACCAGGCCTCCTTCACATCTTTGCTTTCAACTCAAAGAAACAGAAATAATACATATAAGACTACCTTGATGATATATTTATGCACACACCAACAGAAAGAGAGCGCGGGCCGGGTACTGTAACTTCTGTTTTAACTAACGCTCTTTTAACGTTAGTTCAACTCAAAACAAACCAAAGAAGCCTGTCACCTCTGCTGGCTCTGGGTGAGCTTCAGTCACAACTATTTACAATTACTTGGAGCTATACAAAGTCATAAGTCATAAATACATTTCAGGCTGGGAAGTGTGTGTGTGTGTGTGTGTGTGTGTGTGTGTGTGTGTGTGTGTGTGTGTGTGTGTGTGTGTGTTTATATGTGTGTGTGTGTGTGTGTGTGTGTGTGTGTGTGTGTGTGTGTGATGTGTGCGCGTGTGTATGTGTGTGAATGTAATGTTTGTGTGACTATTTCTGTATATTTCTGTGTGCTTAAGTGTGTATGAGTGTAGTGTGTGTGTGTGTGTGTGTGTGTGTGTGTGTGTGTGTGTGTGTGTTGTCTGCTTATTATATTTGTGTGTTGAGCTTAACGTCTGCTGAGCTCTCAGCTACAGTCTGGTAAATATGGGGGTTGGTTGCCATGGTAAAGCTGATGCTTGGCTGATCTGGAGTCTGCTGTGTAGCCGTTGGAGATGTCTGCTGCTGTGCCGATAGAGTTCCTACTCGGTTCTATGTTCCCAGTTCTCGGTTCTTGGTTCTCTCTTTCTCTCTCTCTAATCCCCCATGGATGTATCCCTGCTGTTGAGTTCCGTAATCACTCCTCTTTGTCCGTTCTGCTCCTGTTTTGGTTTGGTGTGTTCGGAACGTCGTATTCCATTCCATTCTGTCCCTGGAAGTTAGGCTCCATATCCGGAAGCTTGGCTTCACTGACGTACATTCAATCACAATTCCCAATCCTTTGAGGAATCCACAGCCACGGTATGGAGCGAGACAAAAATGCCTTCGAAACTCTGAGAGCACACACAAACACTGTGTCCATCTGGCTGGGAAAAACACACGCCATAAATGTTTGTGTGTGTGAGAGAGTAAGTGTGTGTGTGTGTGTGTGTGTGTGTGTGTGTGTGTGTGTGTGTGTATGTTATTGTGAGAGTCCAGGTCTCCAAGTAAAAACCTAAGTCACCCCCCATTCTCTCTTTTTCCAGCATCCAAGTAAGTCAAACCAGGACTACAGTCATCCTTCCAGAAGAAAAAAAAGCTATACCTGCATAAAGCAGTCCAGACACCACCCAAAACGTTCCCCCATCAACCCCTCCACCACCACCACCATCACCACCACCACCACCGTCACTCACTCCCGCCCTGGCCCGTTGCATTCTGGGAGCTATACGCGGGTGGTGGAGTGTCCGTGGGGAAGATTGGTGCTGTTCTGACTCCCTCCGAAGGTGTTGAAGTTGTGGAGCGGCTGCATGGTTGCTAGGGAGTTGGGGATCATGGTGATGGTGCTAGGGGTCATGAGAGGCATGTCGTCGGGCGAACGCCGCAGCGTCAGCGTGTAGTCGGGCGGGCACGTGAGCCGCAGCGTGTCGTGCGCCGCCAGAGAGTCGCAGTCGTGATGGTGGTGGTGGTCGTGCTCTTCGAGTTGTTGCTTCATCTGTAGGGACATCAGCTCCTCGCTCGGGAGGTGCGAAACGTCGTTGGCGTTGACCCCCGAGCCCGCTACGGAGGTCGCCGAACCTGGCGGAGCTGATCCCGCAAGGCCGGGTCGCTGGGGGCTCGGACCGCGACGGTTGGACTCGTGGCGCCGTTTGTCCTTCTTGTAGTAGAGTGCCGCAAAAGCCAGGATGTTGAGAAAAAGCAGAGACGCACCAACAGCAATCGTGACGCTCAACTCCGTCGAATAATCACGTTTCTCGATCACCACCGAAGACTCATCGCCGATATCCCCCGCACGCCGCTGATCGGTGCTCTGCTTGGTGTTAGCGGGCGGAACCCCCGGATGACGCGTCGTGGACGGCCAATTCTTCCCCAGACGTTTGGTGTACGAATACGGCGTGGTGTCTTGCGGTGGTATTTTGGTCGTCGTGGAGACGTATTGGAAGAGTTCGTTTATGTTGTGCAGGTGAGGAACGAGCTCGAGCCAGAAGGCCACCTTGGTGGCGCGGTAGTGATCTCGGACCCGCGGTTTCAGGCCGATGTGCAGGTACAGCTGGTCCTTGGGGTTGTACTTGGTCCAGGCCACCTCCTCAAAGCGGTTGGGCTTGGTGTGGATGAACTTGGTGTCCTGGGGGACTGGCTCGTTTGGGTCTCTGTCGGGGTGAACACACAGAGGACAAAATGCTGTTAGCATCCAGACATAAACACACACACACACACACACACACACACACACACACACACACACAGAGAAAAAACACTCACATAGACACACACCTGTACAGACACAACAAGCTAACAACTGTCTGTCTACTGACATTAAGAATGATGAACAGGAAGATGTAGTTTCTCTCTCTCTCTCTCTCTTTCTCTCTCTCTCTCACAAACACACAGACACACACATACACACACACACACACACACACACACACACACTCACACAAAGAGAGAGAGAGAGACTGTACTTATTCACCAGCAACCATTCAACAGAGAAAAATCCTATACGATCATGACACGGTATTACCATTGAGCTCTGAACATAATCCCATAAAAGTGAAGCTATTATACCTCCTCCACAGAAACACACACAAGAGGGGAGAGAGAGAGAGAGAGAGAGAGAGAGAGAGAGAGAGAGAGAGAGAGAGAGAGAGAGAGAGAGAGAGAGAGAGAGAGAATGCTTTATGGAGAAAAAAGGAGAAGAGAGAACTTAGTATTTGTGTGTCCTTTTACTTGGCTTTTGCCAAGATGTAATGTGTTCATAAAAGAGGCTTATGAAAGTGCTTTCTCATTTTTACTGGGGTGTGTGTCTCCCTCCGTGACTAACGGGGGTTTGGTCACATGATGCTTGGTGCTTCCTGCACACAGAGAGAGAGAGAAACCTCCGATGAGGAAGTTCCACGCTTAGAGAATCCCATCTATTAGATGATGGATTTTGCATGGAAGACTTCTGTAAGTACAATACCCAACCAACGACTCAGTTTGAACGCCCACACACATGCGCACGGGTACACACACACACACCGACACACACACACACACCGACACACACACACACATGCTGAAAACCAGTAAATTCATGCACGCACACATTCATGCATGCATGCACACACACACATATATATAAACACACACACAGACACACACACACACACACACACACACTCACACACAAACACACACATAGTAC
>JAODXP020000031.1:28626298-28628798 GCA_027497455.2 Sardinella longiceps
AAATTGATGCGGTTCACACCTGGCCTGAGATCACCATGCTCCTCTGTACTGTCCTTCATCTTCACCCCTACAGTTTTAACACTAATTATTTATTATTTATTTATTTATTTATTCAAATAAATGACTGTAGTTTTGATCAACTCTGTCTGTCTCCACTTATTGTTGCGGCTTTCACGCCAGCTGCAACACACTCTTGCACACATACACACACACACACACACACACACACACACACACACACACACCAGCATGTTCTTCTGTTCATATTACATTTCCATTTACATGAAACATTTGCATGCATTTGCATTTAGCATTTAAAATGCAAATGTTTTATTCAAAGCAATTTCTATTTCTCAGCCATCAAGTGTGTGTGTGTGTGTGTGTGTGTGTGTGTGTGTGTGTGTGTGTGTGTGTGTGTGTGTGTGTGTGTGTGTGTGTGTGAACAACTTACAGTAGGGTTAAGTGCCTTGCTCAAGGGCACAATGGTGGCAGTCAGAATTTTTCCAAGATCACCATGTATGTAGTAAAAAACGGGGTCAAATGAGTGTAAATCTCTCTCTCTCCTTGTCTTCCCACGCCGCCCCCCCCCCCCCCCCCACACACACACACACACACACATACCAGCATGCCCTCAGATTATCATCTATGTTGTAGGATATGTGGTCAAAAGAGTTCAGATCTGTCACTCCTTGCACACACACACACACACACACACACACACACACACACACACACACACACAGAGAGAGAGAGGGGTGTTTCCTCAAAGGGATTGTTTATTGAGTGAACATGTGAGGTGTGTGTGGGCTAGATGTATCTGATCGATACTAAACTAATAGAGGGGCCATGTTGAAGTGGACTAATCCTCTTTAGGCCAGACGCCGTGCAACAGAGACACCCTCTCACCACACATACACATCACACACACGCACACACACGCGCACACACACACACACACACACACACACACACACACACACACACACACAGTGAAAGCGACAAAGACAAACAGACACACACACATGCGCACACACACACACAGGTAAACACACACACAGACACACACACACAGAGGACGAGACAGCACCGTACACCAGTCACATAATGGTCCCTCTGAACAAACTTGTTTGAGGGTTCATTTGGGCCATAACTACATGTATCTAATATCTCTCTTTTATTCCATCACTCTATCCCTTTGTCACTATCATTCTACCACTATCTCTCTATCACACTATCATAGTATAATTTCCATCACTGTCTCTCTATCGCCAAAGATCATAGAATGCTGACCAAGATAAAGCAATGCAATACATTTCAATGGGAGCAAACCTGAATTATTACGGTCTGCATTACATTAGATTACAATATGAACTTTTCAATAATCTATAATTTCAGCGTATGTGAGTTCGATTTTCTGTTCTGCAAAAAGGAGGATTTCCCCACCCTCCTCCTATGTGAAAATAGAACATGGGAAATAACGAACATTAGGACCTCTTACTCTGCGCTTATCCTCTCTTCTATTGATCTATCATTCTACCACCATCTCTCTATCACACTATCATACAGCACTATCATTCTATATCCATTTCTCTATCATACTGTCTTTTTATAACCATCTCTCTATCAGAGTATCATTCTATCTCCATCTCTCTCTCTATCGCACTATCACACTATCATTCTATCACCATAAACTATCATTCTATTATTCTATCAATCTATCACATTCACATTCTCTCTATCACTCCTTCAGTTCACCACTCTATTCCTCTTTCACTGAATCACTGTCTATTTCTTCTTCTTCTCTATCTTTCCCTCTGTCTGTCTCTCTGCAGTCTAAAATATAATATCTCGTATCTATTATATTATCTTCATCTATCTTAAGTCTTTGTCTTAATACTTCTCTTCTGTCTTCCTTCATGTAAAACCAAAAAAGAAAGAAAAAAACAAGACGAAATATCAGTATTCATCACATTTTTCTCTGTACCGGCTGAATACTAATCAGCTATGCTGAATACTAATTAACTGTTGACAATAAGAAATCCAGCAAGTCTAACATCCTAGCAATGTGTCTTCTTAAGTGCAGCTGGAGCCGTTCTCACCACACTCAGGTCTCCAACTTACCACTAAGTCAAGGCCAACAAAACCAACAGCATGGGAGTTGGACGCTCTAAACACTGGGCTAAAAAGCACCTTTTTTATTTTGTGCGTGTGTGTGTGTGTGTGTGTGTGTGTGTGTGTGTGTGTGTGTGTGTGTGTGTGTGTGTGTGTGTGTGTGCATGTGTGCTCTAAACACTGGACTAAAAAGCCCAGGCTTCCACCTCAGCGGTTAGAAGCAGTTGTTGAAGGATTAGGGTTGTGAGGATTTACACGTACTGCTGAACAGCCAGCCCAGGCTAGTTAGCATCCATTACATAAGCAGTGTTGTTGCTAACGTCTGTCACATGGTATCACACTTTTCCAGGCAGCCAGGCCTAAAAGGCACTACCTAACCCCCTCAACC
>JAODXP020000031.1:28641298-28648798 GCA_027497455.2 Sardinella longiceps
CACACACACACACACACACACACACACACACACACACACACACACACACACACACACACACACACACAGGTAGGTTCTAAATAAGAGTGTGAGCCGCACTGTACTGGGCTGTGCAGCTGATCACCAGCACTGCAGCATTGCAGCACAAACCTAGAGCACAGAGAACAGGACAGATATGGAGGCAGTCTATACTCCCTTGCTAAACTCAAACACACACACACACACACTCCTCTATGCACACTCACAAACATACATACACTCACTCTCTTTCTCTCTCTCTGTCAAACACACACACACACACACACACACACACACACACATTTCTGCACACTCACAAACACACATACACTCACACTCTCTTCCTCTCTGTCAAACACACACACACACACACACACACACACACACACACACACAAAGGACAGAGAACACGAGGCGTGCTGCTCTGCTGAACTCTCAGCCCTGGGAGGGGAAGCGGAATGCGCTCAGCGTTTTGTTTGTAAAGGTCGACTCTTTTCTCTCGCCTGGGGTCTGTGTTTCACAACAAAGGTGTTTAAAACCACCGCAGGGTACACTGGAGATCTGACAACCTTCACACACACACACACACACACACACACACACACACACACACACACACACACACACACACAAACACACACAGGAGACACCACAGAGGATGTGGAAGAGCTCTGAGACACTCAACTTAGAAGATCTAAAAGCGTCTCACACACACACACACACACACACACACACACACACACACACACTCACTCACGGTTAAACCCTCGATGCCTGCTGTCTCCTGAATGGAGATGCCAGAACAGTCCTTTTCAACTGTTTTCTTTTTCCATTGACAGCTGGACATAAGAGGAAAAAGTTTTTGACAGGGCAATATATATGAAGCCAAGAAAAGAAAGACCTTAAACACACACACACACACACACACACACACACACACACACACACACACATACACATACACATACACACACACATACACACACACACACACACACACACACACACACACACGCACACACACACCCCACACCCCCCCACACACACACACACACACACACACACACACACACACACACACACACAGCCACTCAGCCTTACTATAGCACAGCTGGTCAGTCTATCATAGCACCATGCTAGTATTTCCTGGATTACGCCCAAATTATCCTACTGCGGATTCATTAAAACTAGCATGCGGATGATTTTTAATCCCGACATAATCACCTTCCTATATGGACATTCCATGTGCACCAACAATGTTGCGACCATACAAACATTCTGTATTAGCTGTAAAAGTACATAAATGTTTTCATAAATTTCATAATTTTTTTCTTTTATCATTGTGTATAGATACACAAGTATGTTTACTTTGAAGATACCAACTTTGAAGATGCATAATTGTATAAGTACAACAGACTCAACTCATCTATACCAGACTAGAGCATCATTTTCTATTCTAGATTAGCAGCAGACTAGCATTAGCCTGGTTACTAGCCTACTGGATTATTTGTGCACCATAATCACTGGCCTTACCCTCTAACAGGCATTCAGAGATTTAAAGGGGTCATAGAAAGGATGAATAGAGTATTGGACCGTTAACCCTTGTTAACCCTTACAAAAAAAAAATGGTTTGTGGAAAACATTGCAGCAAATTTACTACAATATAACTGTAATTTTATGAAAATATGACCTCTGAAAGTTGTGGAGGATTTGCGGCAAAGTTGCCAAAAGTTCATAAATCTGAAGTTTGTCATTACCGGCAAATTGCTTTGGCATTTGTTGTTGTTGCCAGATCATTGTTGTAATTTTGCCACTACTGGCCGACTTTGCCATTTTGGTTACTACTGTTTGGCAAATACTAATGAACTGAAAATTGATTCCCCAAATATGAATTAACAAACCACTTTTTTGGTAGCTGAGATTTTTAAGATTTACTTAATGAAGGTTTCCTGGTGAACCGTAGCCTGTAAGTAACAGGCTTCTGGTACACCAGTGATTCGCTCTCCTCCTCCGTTTTCGAAATAACCGGGGCAGCACGACGAATCAGGATCGTAGGGAGGGATTTCAGTGGGTATGACGTTTCTGTTTTGGTTCCCGACCTGGCGGCGCTTACGTGACGACACGTCCTATGTCACAAAGCTTCAACGTGAGTGGTCGAAGTGTCATGTCATTCATATGAGGTTGCTCCAACCACGTGCAAGCATCTTTTGACTAAACCACGCCTGCGGAGAGGCGTGAAAGGGCAGTGTGCCAGTAGCCTGTTACTTACAGGCTACGGTTCACCAGGAAATAATGAAGGAGGCTTCCACCGTGTTTCATGATCATGATAGTTCTGTGGCCATGCACAGAACTCAACTCAACTCAATGAAGCCAAGGTAAAAAATAGTCATCCTTTATATGGCCACGATAAAACCATAGATTAGAGATAAGACCAGAGATAAGAAACGTCATTATTCTTAGGGCAATTCCATTGAAAGTGCACCATCTGTCACATCCAAGACCCATAAAATGGCAGTTATTTGTAACTTTGTAATGACTGGATTACAACCATCCAAAACCCATACAATGACAGGTATTTTTAACTATATAATGGTTAATTTACAATCAGCTGTAGAGGTTATGTGTCAAATTGTAGAAAATATTGAAATAATAGACTTTGAGAAGTGAGCAGGTCCTCTTCTTTGGACTCCTTACACCATCTTACACCCTTGCCACTGAGGATGTATAGAAATATAAAGAAAACAATGGTTGGTTATTGGCCTCGTTTTCCTTACACATAGCAAATTAACGTTTTCATCACCAGCCCTTTTCTCGCCACTCTACTGATGGCAAGAAATTATATCTGGGGCAAAGTGAGGCTGGTAAGAAAGACTGCTACTTTAAGCATTTAGTATGAAATTCCAATGTAAAGTGGCCTCACAAAATGGTGGCATTTTTTGGTGGAGTGGCATAAGGTTGTCAAGATCTATTCCAATAGAATTGCCCATAAACACAGAATAACTATGTCTACAGTATGTCTACAAGCTAGGAGACGTTATTTGTGTTAGTACAGAACAGTTGTATAACCGTAAGAACCTTAAGCCAAGAAGCTTTAAGCGTGTTAGTAGGCTACAGAGTTGCATGCATAGACTGTTGAACTGTTAGTCATGCATAGTCTGTTGAACTGTTAGTCCACAATGCTACTGTACATGCATAGCTGTTACATTATAACATTGATCAAGAATCTTTCTGTTGTTAGTACAGAATGCATAGCCATTAGATTATCAAGCTAGGAAATGTTAGTAGTGTTAGTATAGTTGCATGTATAGCCATTAGAACATCAAACCCAGAAGCTTTGTTGTCAATAGGCTACAGAACAGCTGCATGTGTAGCCAGAGCCGCTATCACCACACTTGGGTCTAGAACTTGCCACTCCGTCCACTACAACTAACCCACAGCATTGGAGTCAAATGCTCTAACCACTGAGCTAAAAGCCCAGGCTTCCAACTTAGCAGTTAGAAGCTTTCATGAAGAACTAGGGGATGTGAGGATTTACTCTACCGCGAGCTAGCTGAGCTAGTTGGCATCCGTTACACATGCACAGCTGAGAGTCAGAGAGAGCTTTACTGTTAGTCCACCATGCTACATGCATGCGTATCCCTTAGCACATCAAGCTAAGGGCCTTTACTGATGTTAGTACAGAACGCATAGCCATTAGATTATCAAGCAAGGGCATTTTAGCAGTGTTAGTACAGAATAGTTGCGACAGAACAGCTGCATGCATAGCTGAGAGTCTGTTAGTCTACCATGCTACATGCATATCCCTTAGCACAACAAGCTAAGGGCCTTTATTATGTTAGTAAAGAATGCATAGCCATTGGAGCATTAGGGCATTCATGTTAGTACAGAATGCATATAAAAATCTAATTAGTTAATTTTAGTAGCCTGGCCATTGCCTCCTATGTGCATGTAATTCCCCAGTGCACCATCTGGGATTCGTTCTCATCGGAAGCATCCAGTCTGAGCCAATCAGCGAACTTTAATGATGCCGTGCGAGAATACTATAGGCTCTCAGTCAAGGGCTCATCCAATCGTTTTGAATTTAAACATCTCCAGCAAGCAATCATTTCTCAATAGCAGAGAACCCAGACCCTCATATGAAGAGAAGCGTAGACAGAGGGGCTGGTTATGACCAGGCTAGCATTTTTGTTATGTTAGTACAGAATAGTTGCATACAATTAGATCATCAAGTTAGGGCATTTTATTTGTGTTAGTACAGAATAGTTGCATTAGAACATCAAGCTAAAAAGCTGTTTTAGTGTTAGTATACAGAACAGCATGCTCAGTTGTTAGTACATCCAGTTAAAGGAGAAATCAGAAGTGAATCAATAAGTAGCCTATTCCTGTTGTTATATTACTGAGAGCTGTCAGTAGGTTACAGCATGAGAGAAGTTTGTGCAATGTAGACAGAATTTGTGAACTGCCAACTAACACTAACTAACCCTACAGTCACACTAGCTGCAAATCCATGCTATCAGGTCGCAGAGCTATCGCTAAGGAGGCGTAAACACGGCTGTGATTCACTGGTAGCATGTTGCGGACTTAGGTATACAACTACCTGGGTATATTCTGGGTATAAAACCAATATTTTCCAATTTAAAAAGTAACATTTCTCACCTCGGTTTTTAAAATATAAAGTCATAGATCCCAAACTTTTTAGTTCATGGCCAAAATTGAGATCGATGTTGATGCCGCCATTTTTTTCAATTTTGAGGTGGTTCTGTTCCAGAGTACCTCGTCATGCATTGGCTGTCACAGAGTCACATTGCTCTACATTTGCATAAAATAGACTTCACTTCTATCCTGGGCCCGTCCACCGGGTGACTTGTCACTGGTCACTTGCTCTCATTGAAAATGAATAGAGACCGGTTGCTTCGCCCAAGTTGTTAGTAGCTAGTGTGACTGCGGGGTAACTGAAGGGGCATCATAAACTTTGTTTTGCTTTCCTGATTCACACTGGATTCCTCCTTTAAAAAAGGATGATTTTGGTCAGTACAGGAAGGCTGCATGCTAGGCCTTTAGGCCCATTGAGAAAAGAAATGTTATTTTTGTTAGTAAAGAATAACATGCACGTCATCAAGATATCATTTTATATTAGATTAACAACAGGCCATATTAAATTCATGTCATGATGGGTCACATGAAAGAGAGCTGAGGGGTGCAACTCTCACCCCAGGATGTAATTTGGTCAACCCTGGGTTAAACAGAATTATTACAGACAGTTTTTGGTGGTCTATTCCCAGTAAAAAAAAAAAACATTCACAGTTATAAAGATATTTTAATGTTTTGGTTTTTTTTTTTTGCTTTAATTTAGGACTGTAGTGAGAATGACAGGAAATGAGCGGGAGAGAGATGAGTAAGGATCAGGAAATGACCTTGGGTCGGACCCGAACCCGGGTACCCGGACACACGGTACAACGCACTACCCCGCTGAGCCACAGCACCCCCATCTCCCATTTTTTTAAGCTATAGCATTACACCTTGGTTCTCAAGGAGAATTTCATCTCAGTAGTCAGGCTTGTGCTCCCGTAGTCTCGTAACACTAAATTAGTACTTAACGTGTAGGTATATCCGATAGGCTAAGAACTACTTAGCGTTGAGAGGGCTTCAGGACGCGTGAGCCTGGTCACCTTGTACGAGAAGTACTGTTATAGTCATTCTCATACCTTAGAGCTGAATTGGCCCTCCAAGCTGACTACACTATAACACACTGCAGCATTCACATTTTATCTACATCATGATGCAAAGTCAGTGCAATATTCTTAGCTGAAGGCAAATCCAAATGTGCGTGTTTATATATGTGTGTGTGTGTGTGTGTGTGTGTGTGCCTGTGTGTGTGTGTGTGTGTGTGTGTGCATGTGTGTGTGTGTTTGTTTTACAGCAGATGGGACTGGAGAGAAGGTTGTATATTTCTGTCATATTGTGTGTGTATGTGTGTGTGCGTTAGTGTGTGTGTGTGCGTGTGTATGTGTGTGTCTCTCTGTGTGTGTGCGTGTGCATATGGTTGACTGTGCATGTTGTTATCGTTAGCCATTCACATCTTTCCGTGCTGTTAATGGTTGGGTTGGGAGCTGAGCGGCTCTCGTCGTGAGTGCAATGTGGGAGCCTAAGGTACTCTCTCTCAATCTGGTTTGGGTATTCAAAACACAAGCCTCCACAGGACAGAAACTGACACAGAAACAGAGCAGCTCTAAATATATTCATAGAACAGCAGCGCGGTTCTGCAGTGCTGGGATGCGCAGCTCCTGAGGTAGATTTCAAAACATCTGCACACCAGCACTGGAGTGACACTGTGGACAGAAATCATTCTACCTTCTCTCTCTCTCTCTCTCTCTCTCTCTCTCTCTCTCTCTCTCTCTCTCTCTCTCAATTCAATTCTATTTCAATTCAAACAAGCTTTATTGGCATGACAAAAATGTTTTCCATGCCAGAAGAACATGCAAAGTAAACTCTCTCTCTCTCTCTCTCTCTCTCTCTCTCTCTCTCTCTCTCTCTCTTCAGGAGGGGAAGACAGGCGTATCACTTGCATTCTTTGTTAACCAAGTCAGATGGGTTAACAGTGGAGTTGGCCACATTAGGACCTACAAACGACCTTCAGGACTCTCTCTCTCTCTCTCTCTCTCTCTCTCTCTCTCTCTCTCTCTCTCTCTCTCTCTCTCTCTCTTCAGGAGGGGTGAAGACAAGGCGTATCCACTTGCGATTCATTTGTTAACCAAGTCAGATGGGTTAACAGTGGAGTTGGCCTTACATTACGGCACACCCTATTGGAAAGGATGGCTCTCTGACATCAACGACCTTCCAAGGGCAATCTGTCTGTGGGGCAGGTCGATATTTTCCCAGGAACTGGAGTTCTTCTCCTAAATAAACTCTTTCTAACTCTCATTACCGACATCAAGCCCACAGACTCAGGTCATAAACTTAGACTTGCATTCCCATCCTTCAGGGCAGGAATACCCTTCTGTCCACTCTTAATCGCAATCACTCCTGTTTGTGACGCCAAAAACCGTCAGGGTCTCATTCATCGCTTAAAATATATTCCTAGCAGAGTAACATTCCATCACCAAAGTGATTCTGAATTGACAGATTGAGTGACAGATAATTATACACACACACACACACACACACACACACACACACACACACACACACACACACACACACAAAAGTGAAGAAAGATATTCATAATAATGATGACTCTTACTCTACATCCATATGTTCATTCCCTGAGTGAGTGAGTGTGTGTGTCTGTGTGTGTGTGTGTGTGTGTGTGAGAGAGAGAGAGAGAGAGAGAGAGAGAGAGATTGAAAGATTCTCCTCCCCCCGGGACAAACACATCACACTCTTCCACACCCGACTCGCCCCAGCAAGCTCCATGCAGCCCAAAGCAATCCCCACAACAGACACACACACAAACAAATAAACAAACAAACAAATATAATGAAC